>CM071934.1:2455769-2608153 GCA_016081115.2 Rehmannia glutinosa | reverse complement strand
GTTACGTATTGTTGGAAGTTAATAAGATACATCTCACAAGGTAATCACTGTTTAAAATGGGCTAGCGCTTAATGAGAAAGTAGTTTCGTGATGGTATTTTAGGGCATATTATAGCTATAATTGTTTATAAACATGCAATAACGCCATTTAAACTGCAGATATATCTTCGCTTCTTTGTGGGGAGATATTACGCTTGCTCGCTTTGTGAATCTCTAATACATTTGGAGTGATTTCTATGGACAACACGAGCATCGCGAACCTAAATCATCAAGAATCGAGCGATTACACCCAATTCTAAGCCAACTATACGATTCTGCATCAGAACAATGAAATGCAGGTCGCTGCATTTACGATCAAACAATGTTAAGATTTATCTCAAGAACATCCAAACGCCAGATGAATTTCCGCAAAGATCGGCAAATGGTTTAGTATTTTAACCCATAACTCTCTCTACAAAATCGAGCACATGCGATTCAAGCACGCATAAAGCTAAAAGAGAGGGCTACAACTCTATGAAGACCCCGCAAAACAAATTTGGACGTTTCAGGTGGCGCACGGGTAACCCGCGGATGCACGACCATGGTTTTGCTGCAGACTGATGTTTCGACGGACGGGCGTGACGGTACCAGACAATGATGCACGACCCGCGGCGCCCTGGGACAAGAGACTGGATGTTTTCTCACGCTCGAGCACCGGTAACTCCATGGCGTACGCACGACCGCTACAAGGCTTAAAAACTCCAAAACGGTAAAGAATCGACGGGGACTTAAAAAGGTATAATACCACTTCACAAGACACTGCGGAGTAGTGCTGGGTCCTGGAAAAGACCCAAGAACACAAGAAATAATAACTTCATCAAGGAAGAATCAAGAGAAGAATCGGCCTAATCGAGCTGAGGATTGAAGATAAATCGAGATTATCCATTTCCCTAAGTTTTTCATTCTCTTTTCAGGCTTTAATCTTTCATTTTAGCTTGTCATGAATATGAACAATTTGTCTATGAGTTGTTTATTTTAAATTCCAGTGACTCTAAACTTCGCGGATTTCCGTTTTGAAGTAGGACACCGAACTCTTGTCAATGTTTTAATCTTAGTCAAGTTGGTCATTTTCAAGCCTGCTTGGAAAGTACTTCCTCGAGCTTATCTTGCTTTATCATCACAATGATTTAACATAAGTTTGATATATCGATTCATAATTCAGAGATGAGTTTCAATATTAGATCTTCGAGTACTTCTGGATACATCAATATTCGCATGAATCGAGAGGTTTGCAGATTTTCCGAGGACATTTGATCTTAAGTATTCAAGTTGTGTATCTTATGTCATAGAGAGCTAGCATGTATTATTTCCAATCTACACTTTATATACATCCTTTGAGAGTGGGGAGTGATAAAATACTGTCATGATCGTTTCATAAACAGACATAATAACTTTCGCTTTCGATTAAACCTGACAACAAGAGGAATATTAATTGAAACCATAAGTGAATCCATTTCATTATCTCGATAATTCCATTATTCTTAGTATCTTGTATTTTGTGGTTATTCTCGTCTTACCTCCACAACAATCATCCAATTATCATGCCTAAATAAAAATAAGATTATCTTAAGCCAATATTTCTTGAAGCATATTAATTTATTAGTCTCTCATGGATACGAATTCCTGCTTACCCTATTCTATAAACTACACCGTACACTCATGGCTTTGCCAAAATAAGTGCCAACAAGTTTTTTGGCGCCGCTGTCGGGGACTAACACAATTTTTGATGCCACATTGCGATAGACAGACTATTTTTAATTTAGATTTTTTTTTATTTTATTTCATTTTTCTTTGTAAATTTACCTCTACAATGTTCGACGAGCCCTTTCAATCATATGTGCATCGGCCACGTGAGTGAGTCAATTATTTCAATAATCGTACTTCTGCGCTTATGGGAATAACTTACCCTACGCACTATTGTTCAAATTGGGGGATTTCATTTAAGATTTTTCATATGCTAGCACGAGAATGAATTCCACCACCACTGCCTTCAATATAATGAACGGGTTTACTTCACCGCAGCAGGCAAAGCCATCTTCGAAAAGACGCCTCATCAGATTCATGAATCAAATGACGCATTCGTGTTGAGACAAGCGAACCTATTTCGATGCACAAGCAGGCCAGACGATTATGATGGAGTTGCAATGGCCACTGAGCAAAAAAATCTTGAGACTCAATTGGGCCTATTAGCTACGATTATTGGTGAACAACAACAAAGAGCCATTTTTCGAGCACCACCGGGCCAACTCAGCGAACAATGTGCAAGGCTATTCATCAAAAGAGATGTAGATCGCACACGAGAGTCAAGATCTCGAAAAGCAAAGTTAAAGTTCGAACCAACACGGATTGTTCTGCTCATGTACTTTCACCCATGTACGGTAATCAATCGGGAAAGAAATGCGACAGGCGAATACACGAACCACGTAGGTACGCTGCACAAGGTCGGCGTCATAAGAAAACTATTCCGCACGAGACGCGTACTTTAATATGTGTACACGCACGTTAACACGGGCATAGCCTGCATCAAAATGTTCCAACATCAGATTCAACATTTCTACTGAAATCCTAATTACGACATTAGATGCAATAATGGAAAACTATGAGCCACTCATGATCCAAAGCAACTAATATATGCATTCAAAGCGTGGTACAAATCGAATTAACAAAGGCCACAAAGACGTTAATATACAATATTGTATAAGCAACCCAACTGGCCAGGGTGTGATTTTTGTTTTTGCTTGCTTTCTTTTGTAAAAAAAAAAACCCGAAAGAGTCATTGCAGACGCAGATCACGCACCCGGTGACTACAGGTGCACGACCCGTCCCATACATAATATTAAGGTAATAAAACTCCGGGCTTTATGGCTGGCTTGGGGTTAAGTCCTACCGACACGAGTGATGCCGCGAGGCTACCACCCGCACAATGAATCAAATCCATTAAGCGCAGAGACAAATTCTATCTTCTCTTACGTACGATATAATTTTACTTTAAGCTTCAAATATAGAGGTTATTTGATATGAAACGTGTGGATTAAAACAAAATTGCATTTTCAAGAAGCCATATACTGCATTGCAGAAGATTTTTGCGCCAGACGACAAGACGCTATCGGGCTTAATGTAGCTTGTAGAGCCCAGTTGACCAATATTGAGATTCTCGTGGCTTTATGTTGAAAAATTTTGTACTGTTGTGGATCGCGTCGGTGATTTAGTCGATCGTTCTACGCATCGTATTTATATCATACGGATATCGAGAATACGTCACGCCACCACGTGATTGGCAGTTCCTCAGTAGCGAGCTGAAACTTAACGCTTTCATCATATGCACGTTGATTGATTCGAGTGTATCATTCATGTTGTTAGAATTTAACTTGCTCGTATCTCTATCAAAGTCATACGTCAGATGCGAATCGCTAAACGATCAAAGGCCATTTTGTTAAATTTCTGCCCTTTTTGGCTTACCTAATGATGATATCAACTCCTAGTTAGGCCAACTCGAGCTCATCGTTTAATTCCTCGATAGCAACAATCTCGCCCTTTAACTCGATATATTTGTTACCCTACACTTGGAGTCAGATAATATCGGTGTGTGCAAAGCGAAATGAATGAGGTTGAATGAAGTTGAATTGAAAATCGATAATTGTGCAAAATTGGTTGATGGAACAAAAATATACAAAATGTATATAAAAGAATGGCCAAAATTCATAAAAGAGTCGAAAAAATCGATTTATGACGTTTTGAAGCTTACTGAATGCATCCTGGGAGTTGCGAATCGCAATGTAGCGCGATAACGCTAGTTAAAATGGACGAGACATAATAGTTTGGCGAAAATGAGTATGATTTCAGAAAAGGTCAGAGCTTTAATGAGATGATTTATACGCTTACCTATTTATACGCTCGAAGCCTGAAATACCTATCCATATTTTCCTACCCTAACCAAAGAATCCTTTCATTATAACCAAAAGAAAAGTCCTTTGATTCACAAATTGCACACATTCTAATGCGTAGATATGAGATGATTTAAAGCTTATGGTCTCTTCAACATCAATCAATCGAATGCGAACACGCCCTATACTCATGTGAGACGAGTATACACTTCTGGATCTCTCGAGGACAACGATTCAAAGCATTTACCATGATTTATTCGACGTGGTGCTCTATGTTGCATGTTCGGTGCTTGGTCATCTGCTCGATAATCGTTTAGCAAACAATTTCGCTAATTTTATGTGAGCGAAACAAAGGCTCTACTTTTCATTACTCCCAATCATGTTTGTCTAATGAGTCAGCTGAATGACTACTATCAGCTTAAGTCGATTTTGATAAAAGGTGAGCCAGACGTATTTTAAGTGCGATATTTATGTGGCTATAATTTGTTTATAAAAATTACGCAAATAACGCGGTGGCCAAATGGTATATATTCCCGCTCTTTGTGGGAAAGATACGCTTGCCTGCTTAGAATTTAACAATATTCGAGCGCATTTTCAGACAAATACGAGTACTTGGGTAACTCCAAAATCATCAAGAATCGAGCGATTACACCCACCGAAGCCAACTATACGATTCTGTAGTCATAGTGATAGAGTCAGGTCAAAGTTAACGGATGATCAAACAACAAGATTTATCTCTGACGAACATCCAAACGCTGTATGGAATTTCCAAGAGACCGGGTGGTTTATTTTCTGGGACATAACCCTCCTACAAACGATATTACGACCACACACTGGAAAACAAAGAGGCCATACCGATATAATATCCTGCAAACAAATTATCGTTAAATAAAGACGCATCTGCGCCATGATGTGACAATTCGTTCTCACAGTAGATCTGATTCTCTGCTTGACGCACGCAGTCGTGATACAGATGCTCACCGCTGCTGGTATTCTGGATGCTTGTCGCCCAGCACATAATTTCATGGCATCATCTGCAAACTGAATGGTGAAAACTAAAATGATGGCACAAACTGATCTATTTCAAAAGGTGATAAATACTACTTCTTGGCGCACACCAGGGATAGTTCTAAAGCACTCCAAGAACATGCTAAATAGCTCAACTTCATCAAGGAAGTTAATCACAGAAGAATCGGGCTCGAATCGAGTTTCGAGGATTGAAGACAATCGAGAGATTATCCATTTCCTAAGTTTTCATTCTTCGCGCTTAATCTTCATTTTGTTTCGTCGCCATTACGAACAATTTGTCTACTTAAAGGTTTATTTTAATGCAGTAGCTAAACTTCTCAGATTCGTTTCAAAGTAGATTATTAATCAACCTTTGTTGAATGTTTTAATCTTAGTCAGTTATCACTTCTGTCTCGCTTGAAAGTATTTCGAGCTTATTCTTGTTTTATCACTTGGCCAATGATTTAACATGTTTGATATATCATCTTTACACCGAGCATTTAGCTTCAATATTGGGGATTCGAAGATTCGACACGACATTAAAATTAATCGAGAGGTTTGTAGATTTTTATGCAGATACTTGATCTTTTCAGGTATCTTTGTTTACAGATCTTATGCCGAAGAGAGATGCTGAAGATGTATATTTCCAATCTACACTTTATATACATCTCAGAGTGAGTGATAAAAATACCGCTGGATCGCCTATATAGTGTATTGATAATAACTTCGCTTTGATTAAATTCCGACAAATGCGATAATATTAATTGAAACCATAATCCCGAATCCATTTCATTCTCGATAATTCCATTATTCTGAGATCTCGTATTTTCGCCGCTATTCGCCTTTACTCTCCACAACAATTATCCAATTACGACGCTTCAAATAAAAAATAAAGACTATCTTAATTCAATACTAAAGATTATTAATTTATTACCGTGGATACGACCTGCTTACCCTATTCTATAAACTACAACCGCACACCCTGCGCGAAGCTGTAATAAGGCCAACAGCCTACCTGTACAAGAGATTAGACCCAAATATACCCAGGCTGAGCCATCGATGACAGGATGACACGCATGAGTTAAAGGCCTCTAATTTATTAATAACCAAGGCGGAGCAGTGTGTAGCTACTAAAGTGACTAATTTGGTTTGGGTATGATTTTTAAAACATTGCGCGAATCGAACCCAAAGTATATTAACCTAATTTAAAAAGAGTGGTAATCAATGTTATACCTTTGGCTCTGACGATACTTATTGTCCAATTAACTGCAAATCACAATAGGTCGGCGACTGGAGCACGCTATATGGCATCGCTTATGCTCGGCCACTATTCGACATCCGTCATGGTCAACTCCCTACCGTGAGCCGACATTCTCGCTTGTTGTACTAAACTCGCGATTTCCGTAGTCAACTACGACTGGATAGACTTGAATGATACTTGTGGTTCGGGTAAGATTAGAGATTATGCCAAGGATCTCTAGATTTGCCTCTAATTGCAATATATCATCTTAATATCTTCATATTCAGATTGTGCATCCAAGCTTTCAGGAGGTTGGCGATAAGTTCCATTTATTTATTTTTTCATTTTTTCTAAACCTAATGTATGATTATATGTGTGCGATTATTTGTATTTTGAATTTTTAAAATATTTTTTAAGTTGATTATTTATCCATTTTATATTGTACATAATAATTAGTCTATTCTATCATATCACTATGTTATGTAATGTAATAAAAAAATAATAATAAATGTGAATTAACCGATAGCAACCAACGATTGACCTTTAATTGACAGCAAGATTGATTTAAGAATTAAGACTGTTAAATTACAACCGATTAAATTACAATAACATTGATCAATATATACATAGGGATAATCTAAAATAATAATTATGGAATCGTGTACGTGAGCATCATCACAAATCGCCAACCATCCACCATAAATTCATATATAGACAAGCACAAGGGTTCTGAGATTGACCTTGGAGTGCCTCTGACTCAGCTCTGACTATATATGATCAGCCTAAACTTATTTGGCTTCTTCTTAAAATAACATGAGTACATGACATGCCATGCATTTTACCCATGGCATGTATGATTGTATCATTGTATGGTGACTCATGGCTCCATAAAGGGTACCCCATACATGACTTTTTTTTTCTTCCAATTTTTATAGATTTATTATTAAACTAGGGGTGGGCGTGGGAGTGTGAAATAGGTTAGGTTCGAGAATCTCCTGGAATATTTATTAGAATAATTAAAAAATAAAAATTTAAAAAATATTTCTTTGGTGGGGGCAGAAAAAGATGTGATGTGATGGTGGGGCCATTCCACGTCATTCAGACTCGGAACAACGTTGGATTATTGAATCCCACAGCTCTGTGCTGACATCTAAATTTCTACAAATTAAGATTGAGGAGTTGCTGTTTTCAAAAAAAAAAAAAAAGATTGAGGAGTTGCTAGCTCGCATAAAATAGATTGATTTATGATTTTATGTGTTATCAAAAAAGACAAAAAGAAAAAAGAAAATGATGACAAGATTTATGTAAGGTGGTCCAGAAATTCAACTTAATTATTCCCCATTCGTTCCATAAACATTTGGATTGATATTTAATCCAAGAACTTTGGGTTGTATGGTTGTATTTCCAAGTTCAATTTCCAGTTCTAGTGTTGGAAAATGAATTTTTAATTTTATTGATTTTCGTGTGAGAATTGAGAATATGTTTGGTTTGTTATTCAACGTATTTTTGAAAATGAGAATATGGTTGGTTATTGTTTTCAAATGTATTTTTACCTTGATTTGTGTAATTGGGATGAAAATTTGTTTGGTTGTGTTTCAAAAAGAATATTTTCCATAAAAGTGAAAATCGAAAATTTTCATTTCTCCTGAATTTTTTTAAACAAACATAAATCCATTTTTCGAAAAATAGTTGGAAAGTGGAAAAATGATTTAAACACAACCTACAAGGCCTTTTTTCTGTTTTTAAAAAGCAGCCCACTTTTTCTAAGTTAGCATTGAAAAAAATCAGGATTATAACTCAAAGGGTAATTACAAAAAAAAAAAAAACTAAGGTTCGGGCTAATTAGAAAAAAAAAATAGAGATATTTCAAAATTACAAAATGCCCCATCTGATTAGATTTTGTCTTAAATTTAAGAGAGTAATTGTAAATTTCAAAAACTTTTTGAATTTTTTTGTGATTAGGTTGAACCTCAGGGGTTATTT
This sequence comes from Rehmannia glutinosa, assembly GCA_016081115.2. NCBI lineage: Eukaryota > Viridiplantae > Streptophyta > Magnoliopsida > Lamiales > Orobanchaceae > Rehmannia > Rehmannia glutinosa. Next base: position 2,600,000 of record CM071934.1, on the reverse strand, counting down.
GTAATTATCCCTAACTTAAACTGTGAATACAGCCTTGAAAATTTTTCCTACACACAATAGGGAAAAGAATTCCAGAATCGTAATTTTGATTAAAATTGGGGGCAAAGCCAAAAAAAAAAGTCAAGATAATATATTCGATGTCTCCTAAAGACTGCCAAGAAATTTCATATTTTTGTCCGAAAACTATAGTTAGCAGCACGCCCTCCGTTCTCAACATATATAAGTCGAATTGTTTGAAGGTTCAACTTAAACATGGGAAAACGAGAGTGCTTGTTAATGAAGATTATTGGTCCTTTTTTGACTTTGCCTTCAATTTTGGATAAGACCAAACGTAGTCTAACACTCGTGTATTCAAGTATTGGGGCACCAAAACTCCATGTATGTATATATTCAAAGTCAAAGTAAAACTATTTATACTTGCATATAAATAATATATACATTTTGTGTACTAGTTTGAAAGTTTGAATATTTTGTCGGTGGGTGGAAAACATAATTGTGATTTCTTATTTGGACATTGCCCAAAACTAAAAATTTAGTGGTAAATTTTGGGCTGGATGCATGAGATCTTAATTAGAAGAATTAAATATGAAGTTGGTTCATGATCAAACTTATGAACATGTATTAATAAGTCAGTCATTAAGCCCATATTATATTATAAGAAAATTAAGATGTTAAAAATGGCACGAGAGCAACACATTAATTGAAAAGGGCAGCCCAAAAGAGTTAATTATTCTATAAACATCGTAACTTGTGGCTGATGTGGGAAACTTAAAATTTAAGACAATGCACGGCGGGCTTAACCAGGGAAAGATCTCCACTTCTAGAAATAATAGTTGGACTTAGCCTTGGCTATCAGAGTAAATAAAAAACAAAAGAAAAAAAATGAGGGCTCAATATAGGTTATGTAATTGTAAATCTTTTCGGTTGCATTTAATGGAATGATTTGGATTTGAAGATCGAATTTTGGGAAAAGAATACAAATGACTTCATCCAATGTGGAGCCGGGACATGATAATGGGGTGGGCCGAATAGAAAACTCAAGAAAAATCAGCTAAAAATATTCTTTTCTAAAAAAAAATTCTCACTAACTTTTTTAAAAAAAAAAGATGGGGGGCCAGGGCCCAGGTTGATCCTTTGGATCCGCCAATAACTCCATCAATGAATTTAAAATCTACCACAACAACTCGAAAAACAACTCAAAGCAGGAGTTTTAGGATTTGAATTGTTGTACATTGAGATTACCTAAACAAGCTGATTAAACCCTAAAATGCGCTTAAAAGGCATGGGTTTCTTATTTTGAGAATGAGCCAAAATTATAAATTCGAGTTTATATCCACATTTTTATGAATTCTATACCCAAACTGGGCTTTCGAAATGAATATTCCCTACAACAGTTGGGCTCTAAGGGAAAAACGAAACTCCATCAAAGTCATATCTGGGCTGGATATTTTTCGTCTAAACTAAAATTAAATATAACTTCATTAAGTCGGGGCCTGAATCCAAAACTTTTGGGCCTGATAACACAAGCTGGACTGGTTGTACACTTGTACGGTTGTACCCTTAAACACAAAAACACTGTTGGCACAGAGGATTCTAGGATACAGTGATACACCATCGAACGGCCCACAGTTGCAGGAAAACTCTCCAATTTTCCCACCACATCCACATCAATCGATTTCGTGTAGAAAAAATTTCAACTGAAAAAGATCGAAACAAACAAAAATGGAGATTTTCAATCTTCAAATGCCACAAGTTTCTACAAAACAGAACTCTCCAGAGCTTCCATGGCCAAAACCCCGAAAAAATGCTCGTCTTCGTGGTAGATGATTCCCCTACTTTCTTCTTCCTCTACTGCCTCAACTTCTTCATTTTCTTTCTTATTCTCTTCCGTTTCGTCGTTGTTTTCTTCTTCCTCTTCGTCCTTTTCATCATCTGCTCCGACGTCGTTCACCTCCTCTTTTCTCTCCTATGTCCTCCTTGAATGCGTCTCAGGATACTCACACCCCCCGCCGCTAAAACTGTATGCACTCTTGACTCTTCTCCCACTTCTCTGCTTTTGCCTATGTAACGATTTTGCAATTAGACCATGAATATTTTGGTTATTATGCATTTATTTACATCATATTTCGAAAAAGGTACATTTTGGTTTGGTTTGGTGCAGGTTTGGGTTGTGATAAAGGGGTGCAGGGGATATATTCTATAGGAACTGGATAGTTGACAATGCCGAAGAATTGGGCTTGAGCACACCAACTGTTTGATATAATTGATTCGAATGAGACATGAACTGAAGCAGTACTATTGCTATAGTATTGGTTGCCTTTCTTATATGGCCTTATCCTTATCGTGTCGTGAAGATGATCTTATATATGTGTATATATGTATAGTTTGTAGTCTATTGTTGTAGTTGAATTGTGTTATGTTGAATTGTGTTATAACCATAAATGCTTTTGTGTACATTTTGTAATATATGGATTATGGATGATTGATGTTATATAGTAAATGGATGTCTTAGTCTCTTAGAAATGGCACAAGTGAATGGAATTGGATTGGTTGAGTTTGTGCAGTTTTGCTATTTCAGCACTGATATTAAAACAGTTCATCCTAAATCTGTTGGCTATCTGATATGGCATATTGTTTTGAAAACCAAACGTGATTTAATACCAGTTGGTTCTATTTGCTACTTGCAATGCTATCTGCCAGAATCTAAATCTTAAGGGTTAATTTTCAATTTTCAAGTTTCCCAATTGTTGATCGGCCATTTTTTAAGTAAGTTTCAGTATTGAGTTTATGAAGTAAGTAAATTATTTGCAGTTTCTAAATCGATGCTTCTTTAACACCGGGACTCATTACCTTTCTGTTGCTGCATTGTTTTTCGGATAATCACTATAATGATGATTTAATTTTGAGGATGCTAGAAGATATAAAACCACAGTAGGGACATGATGCGGGCGGAAGCGTGAACAAAGATAAAACTCACCTCGTACATTGATTCTAGACTAATACCATAAGAGAGACAAGAATTGAGAGAAACCCTCGATTTTTATTTCAATAATCAACCTCCCTAAAAATCATAAAAAAAAGTATTTGTAGGATTAAACTCCTACTAAAATAAAAACTCATAACTATTGAAAACTCTTAAAAGATAATAACATAATCTATTAAATCTAATCCTAATAGATCTTATATCCGTCAGGACATATTAAGCATCAAGCAGTCAGGTGATGTGTGTGATAGATGTTAAGAATATTATGGTTTTGTGGCCTGATAGAGTTTTCCAGACGTTGCCCTAAACTCCCTCTATTGAATCTCTCCATTACAAAAGAAGAATTAAGGGGATATATCGGAATTCTCATATTTATGCTGAGTTACACCTCTGTAACACATTTCGGTTTTACTTCTTTGGAGGGTTGTGTTTTGTTCGTGAGAATACTGTATATTCCTCTTTATCAAATTGGAATCACCCTAGGATACATAGAACAACAGAGATATTATAAAGAAGGTGATTCTATGTTCATCAGTAAGGTAGAACTTCTTTCTTTCTTATCAGAACCTGAAGACATGGTTTGTTTGTAACTCTACTGTTGTATCTCATTGATTGTGGTCGAAACCAGAGTAGAGAAGGCAGGAAGGTTTCATAGAATTTTAACATGTTTGGAGTTGTCATCACAAATCACTTGGCACCATATACGTGCTTAATTAGTTCTTGGAGATTTCTTTCTTCTGATGTCAAATATGCGAAACAGTGTAGTTGTCGTGTTAGGGCTTTTGATTTTTCAGTAATTGCACAATGAGTTAGCTCTGTGCTATAATAGAAATACCTTTCTATAAGAAATAAGGCTAATTACAAAAACTACTACTGAAGTTTAGCATAATTACAAAAAACCTAGTTATCTTTTAAAATTGTTAATACTCCATTTGAGATTTGTTTTTGTCTTACTAATTGCATCCTCAAGAGGGGGTTTTTGTTAGGTAAATATTAACCTCAAGAGGGTATTTGTAATTTTGGAAGATAACTAGAGATTTTTGTAATTAAGATAAACCTCTGGGAAGTTTTTGAATTTATCACTAAGAAATAATTGAGCCTATCCATGTTATATACTTTGTTATTTTTTGCATGTTGACGATTAGCTAGCAAATCTCGTTTAGGCTTAGTGCTTGTCCTCCTTTCTTTTAATCCTTTCCAGGTACGCCCAATTTTAGTTATCAACAACCTTTTTTTTATTTCATTACAAACTAGCCGGCTGTAGCATTATGTTTCATTCCTCATTAATAATCTTTTCTATTTAGATTGAAGGCCAAAAAAATTGTTCTTTCAAAGAGACGTGCCTGTTATTAGTATGGTGTCGCCCAATGCTACAAGTATTGGTTCTTAATTTTGAATATTCTTCAATCGTACAACTTCAGTGACTATGTTCGCAGGAGGCAACAAGCTGTCAGCCCCTTGCCGACTGAAAAAACCTTTTCTCAATAATGAATTTCCTGACCTTCAATCTGAAAGAGGCCCCTACGTTTTGGTTCGGGAAAAGTTGAAAGATTTGGTATTGGTAACCTCCATGGAGTACTTGATTGTACAGAAAGGATAAACATCATTAACCAGGGTCCCCTACATATTCAAGCTTTTCATATGTTGTATTCTTATCTTACCTTGTCTAGTAGTAAACATGGCTTGCCTCTATAATATTCTTGATGTTTGTACAGATGAATTAGAGAGCTGAAAGTGATATATCAGATATTTTTTTGTCGCACCGCACATGAATTTTCGCATGCATGCATCTTTCAGAACCAGATCTTTTGTTCCCTCCATAACTGCTCTATAAATTTCATCGGTTGCAGCTAAGGTTTTCGTCATCAGCATCATTCATTTCTTTTGATCAATTCTTTTTTTTTTTTGTTTGTTTGAGGATGAAAGGTGGTTTAGAGATCCTTGAGCTTGTGAAGAAAATGCTCGGAAAGTTTCTCACAAAATCCATTCAGTATGATTCTGATCACGCCATTAACAGTCGTGATGAGAATGCTTTTGCGCGATCGCCTGCCAGAGGATGTAAAGGAAGGGCAGTTTGCTGTGCATACAGTTGATGACGGTGAGTTGAGGAAATATGTGTTACAACTGAGTTACTTAGCCGACCCGGGCTTCCTGAAGCTTTTAGAGCAAGCAGAAGAAGAGTTTGGTTTCGGACAAACGGGTATTCTTGCTATTCCATGCACATATAGTGACCTTCAAACTGTTATTGGGAATAATGGTAAAAGCTAAGGAATGGTTCTGGTGTTACTTCTAGGAATCTTGTATCTGCATGTTTATTCCATTTCATAAGGATAAGATATTATTGTAGTTATACATATATATATGTGTATGTATTTTGATCTCATGAATTTTTTTTTTATCTAGGCTTCTGTGATTGAGTTTTTCTTTTTTTGGTTAAAATTGATACTTGAATTACATGATGTGGTTCCAGGCCAAAAACAACTTCAGCTGCTTCAAAAATCAGCATCATCCTCTAACTAATATATGTCCATTTAGTCTTTGCTATGTATTTTAGAAATCATCAAGTGATGATAAGTTTATCGTTCGATTTAGTTTAATGACTCTATAGTTTATCTTTCAATTTCCTTTGCTACTTGATCGGCTTGTGATCAAGACTTTTTCCTTTCTTTTTATATATTTCTATTTATTTAAAAAAAAGTTTTATCTTTCAATTTGGTTTATTGGCTCTTAAAAGTTGCATATCTATATATATATATATATATATATATAAAAGCAAAATAGTTTCTAAAATTGTTTTCCCGCCTAAATGACACTTTCTAAAAAATTTCTGATTTTTTTATTTTTTTTTGGATTTTGGAATCCAAATTAATATGGTTGATTTTTAAATTTTGGTATGTATATTGAAATTAAGGAGAAAACATATAGGGAAGATTAATTTTGGTATCCAATTCAATAATATATCATTTTCAATTTAGTTAAATATGGTTTAAATTGACTAAATGACTATAAAAAAATACCAAAATTAAGACAAAATCTTGATTGCAATCACAAATAAATGTTGAATCTTTTTCTATATAGCATGATTTAAAATCGGAAATGCTTAAACATCTATATCTATATCTATATAATAACAAATCACTTTCTAAAACTGTTTTCCCGCCTAAAAGATACTTTCTAAAAAAATTATCTGACTTTTTTTTTATTTTTTTCCATGATACACCTATATTTTATCAATTTAAACGTAATTATTGTGAGATAACCATATGTTTTTAACCTAAATTAACAAATTTGACTGTTTTTGTAACCTAAATTAACAAATTTGATTTTTTAATTTTGGTATGCATATCGAAATCAAGGAGAAAACATAAACAAAAGTTGACCAAATCTAATTTTTTATACAACTTTGTTTAGTTTTGGTATATAATTCAATGAAATATGCAATTTAATTCATAAATATGATTTAAATTCAGTATATGACCGCACTTATGGATACTGAATCTTGATTACAATGAAGAATAAATGCCGACGATTTTCCCAAAGAGGTTTATTTAAATCTTGACATCATTTAAGATTCTAAACAATTTTGGTACATATGGTTTAAAGATTCTAAACAAATAAGATAAAAATGATTAATTTAAAGATTCTAAACAATTCTATAAAAATGGCTTAAATTTACAACGTGACTATAAAACATTCTTCAAAATACATAATCACAATTTATTATACAATGTTATCAAATATTTAGATTGTAATGTATTTATTTATAGTAATCACAAATAAATGCTAGAAAAATATTAAAAATGGTAAGTAAGCAATCAGCATTGATATGCATATTTAACAAAATCATTTAAATTGTGTACTTTTTTTTTCTTTGGCAACAATAAGAAATATTCCAAAATAATTAGAATATGTTGCTGGAATATCTAACCGCTACAAAATAATTCATTAACCATCTCTAATTATTGCCATATATAAATATATTCATTTATTTTAGATGTGTCTATCATAATATATTGATTTGTAATTTCCTTATATAGTTGTTCTTACACCCCTATAAATAGTGGACAATTAAAAAAGTTCATTACAACATTACAATCTCTCAAAGTTGCAATCTCTAATTGCAAATTCTCTCTTGCATCACATCAAAATCAATATAGGAAAAATACATAGCTCCATTTATTACACTCATACAAGTAAATTCATTAACCTAAAGACATCTCCAGATTCAAACAAGACGAATTCATCAGCGAAAATTGTAACGTCTCCTACCCAATACCATGAGAAAGTTTTATGGATACAATATTCTGGTAAATAAACGGAATAGGGACTGCAAATTTGACAAGGGTATCATACTTATTACTTTTTTTTTATCAAACCATGTCTCTTTTTCATTGTAATATTATACTTTACTTTCGAAGTATCCAGAAAGCTTTTTGTAGATTAAAAATTTACTTATCTGTAAGATAGCTTTCACCATTTTTTGATTGTCTTCACCTAATATAATTTCACCTGCATCATATAAGTTACATATATTATACACGTAGTTATGAATGAATATATATTTATCTTTGTATAATCTATATTAACAACTTCTCATTGAATCTAAATGTTTTATATTTCAATTGAAAGCTTTGTTGATCTCTTGATATCATCCTATTTATGCACAAGAATACAAGTGAAATGAGTGTAACTGGTCAATAAAATATTATATATACCTGGCCGTTATCACTTGCCCCTCCATTGCATTCACTGTAAAATATTCACCAAACACATGACTTGTATTTTTTGTGACTCAAAACAAAACCAATATGGTTATCCATTTACCAAAGTCATATTTACATTTTCAGTTACTCGGAGACTCATATGACATCTATTCATATGTATATCTATACATCGATACTCGCAAGAAAAGACTGTCACATACATGTCTAAACATTCTATATGATGAACACATGTTAACAGTCCTTTCATAATAAAATTAAGTCTAAAAAACAAACTAAAAAAATCAATCTAATAAGTTCATATCGTTATTAGGATATGTACATATACAAGTTGATTCTTAGCAAGTACAGAGGCATATAGCAGAAACTGAATAATTAAACTAATCATTTCATCAAATTAATGCAAATTCAATAAATTGATTATTTTATATTAATATTATACCACTAGAAAAAAAATCCATCATTTGCACACTATATAGTTCGATAACTTATAGGTTTTGTTCATCGGTCATTAATCAGTTAAGTATAGTTAATATCCAAAAATATTTTTTCATCATATATGACGGATATCGAACTTGAAATTAGTATAATACTGATTAATTGTTCATGACAAAAAAAAATATGCGAATTTTTTTTTCTAACTACTTTATTTATCAGGAAAAATAAAAAAATTTCTCACATAAACATTATGGTCAAGAAATCAGTTTTCATTTTTGGATTAAATTATCATCGTTAAACTAACAACAAACTAAAACTTAAGATAAAGTAAAATGCCTACAATTACAGTAAGAGAAATTATAAAAAAAATCCTTATCTTTGTTATAAGGACGTCCAGAACTGATTCAAACAAATGAACCACAACTTGCCTCTGAAAAGAAAATGATAAAAAAACATTAATTTTCTGAAACTCAAAATAATTTCAAAAGTAGGTCATCAAATTAGGGGGAAAAAACACTTATGTTTTTAAAAAAAACGTTCAATTAGATCACGTATAATCCGATAATATAGCCAATATATTAGTAAATTGTAAAATATAGAAGTATTTTATAAATCTTAAAAACTGTCATTTTCAATTAATGGGTTTAAATCTCAAATTAAGTGGTTAGTGATTATTATATATAATGTAAAATTCTTATTTTGAAGATAAAATAAAAACTTTCTAATATAAGTTTTAAATATAATTTAGAAATTTGTAAATAAAATGTTATTTGTAAATGATAGTTAAAGTTAATTTTAATTATTTTTGTATGTTTTGTTAGTTATTTACTATATTATATGCCTATCCAAAGCACACACTGTATAGTTGTAAGGTATTAAACTAACATTCAATATTATTGTATGCAACTTATTTATTTTTTGATCTTACTTTGTTCACATATTTGCAGAAATTTTGAAAAACTCATATATGACATGTCTGAAACTGTATGCAAACATAGATTTGCAAGGCCCACTAAAAAGAAAATTTTCAAACCATTCACTTGGTAATATCACAAATACATCTCCGACAATAACGCCAAGAATTGAGTTGCAAGGATCCTCAAGAATTAATATTTATAAAGTGCAAACACCTTGTAAAAAGACCTACCAAATGGTAATGTTCAATTACTTGAACAATGATTTTTATGTTTTTAAAATAAAATCATAAAAAAAATTAATACTATTTTTTCAAATGGACTAAAATTTAATTTCTGTTATGAGATCAATTCTTAATTTGTTAGCTTACTAAATCAATATTTTTGCAGCTGATCAAATGATATCTGAAAGGACATCTTTAAGATTATCTACAATAAATGATTTACAAGGTCTCTCAAGTAGAAATACTAATACATATTCAAATACATCGATAGTGTCATTACAGATGGTAATATCATTTTCCTATATGAAGATTATTACTAATTTAGTATTAATAAAAATAATATATTTTATATTTATTTTAATAAGTTTACTTTTAAATTATTTTATTTATTGTTGCATAGTTTTTGCAGAAAATCGGACAAAATAAAAAAGATAGCTATAAAACTATTTGGAAGATTTGATTTGCAAGACTCTTTAACCAAAATTGTTAATCCATTGTCGAACACTCCACTTAGTAACATAACGAATGGTACATTCAAAATTATATTTATTTATTTTCTCAAAAACATATATAATTCATGCTACATATATTTATATTCAATGCATATAATTTATTATTTATTATTTTTATTTACAATCACAAGACCAATATGGAAATATAATCCGAAATTATAAGAGAACAAATCGTTGAACATTCGAGTCTTCTAACATAAGTTTGAACTCGAAAACAATAATTGATATCATGGTTGATTATTATACTCATATGTTCAGAAATTAGGCACATTTAAGTATTCCTTTTAGTTGGTTAACTGTATATTCATCGTATCGTATTCTTTTGAGTCTGATATAATTCATCCCATATAATTTGACGTAGATTTGATTCCGCGAATGACATTGACATCGTTGGATTTTAGAATCCCCTTCAAGTTCCAACGTAGACAGTTTCCTCTCATTGTATCTTATGTGATGACTATAAACAAGATCCAAGGACAGTCTCTCTCCAGTGTCGGGCTGTACTTGAAGAATCCAGTATTCAATCATGACCAACTATACGTTGTTGTTTCCCGAGTTACAAATCGTAAGAGTTTGAAAATATTAGTCTGTAGTGAAGACGAATCAAACGATAAACAATCGATGAATGTTGTGTATAAAGAAGTATTCCAAAATTTGTAATATGTACAAGTAGTGTTTTAATTTGAAAATTTTGTTTCAAATCGTTTTTATTTTTTTTGGGTTGTATACAATTATTTTGCACACCCGTTCAAATTATATAATTCAACAAACAGACAACATATGATTCACATATCATATGGTTTAACTTAATATCTTCCGTGCATCGCACGAGTCAGCACACTAGTAAAAATTAATAGAAGAGGAGTACTGAATGTGTAGAGAAAAAGAACTATAGTGAAAGATGTCTCTGGTAAAGGTGTCAATTTAGATTGGGTCCGGGTTCGCGTGTCAGAAACAACCGACCCGGACCCGACCTATTTAATTATTCGTGTCAGAATCTTGAACCCGAACCCGGCCTACTTATTTCACAGGTAATCCAGACTCGACCCGCATAACCCGTATAATAAAATTATTTATTTATATATATATAATAGTTTTAACTGAATAAAATTATTTATTTAAAATCAATTGCTATCATACACTATTCAATCAATAAAAAGTATCACAGTTCACAACAAACAAAAAGAAATCACATAATTGCATAAATAACATAAGATACTAATCATATATTAAGGACAATATTAAAAAAGACATGCATAATAATAACAAATACAGAATTAAGGAGGTTTTATCATTTAAATTTCAAGGATATGTCTTGTTTGTTGTTTTTTCTTACAATTAATTATTTACTTAATTTTTTTTTAAATTCACAAACGGGTTAGACGGGTTAAATGGGTCATGGTAGGTTGACCCGAACTTGACCTGTTTAATTGACAGGTTATTCGGGTTCGACCCATTTTTTACCCGGACCCATAGCCATTAATTTCGTGACGGGTTTGCGTGTCGGTCCAAATTGACACTAGCTAGCCAGTTGTGACCTCATTCCAGCCCTTAAGTTTGGGCTAATTACAAAAAGACCCAAAGATGTTTCATAATTAATAAAAATCCTCAGGTTTGATAGCGTGTTAATTTTAGGGGGTAACTGTAATTGTTTTTATAAATGTCGGGGGATTTTAAAATATTTTTGGCTTATGAAAGGATGTATTCAAACTTCAAGGGTTGTTTTGCAATTTTAAAAATTTCTGGATTTTTTTTTTGTAATTAGGCTGAACCTCGGGTGGTTTTTTTGTAATAATATATAATACTGAAAGATAATTATTTATAGGTCATATTCCCTTAAATTTTTATTTAAGTATATAACAAGGAAAACATGGTCCCTAATAATGGTGAGCAGATGTTATTTTGTATTTGTCACCCAAATATGAAATAAGTACTTTCAGCTTTCAGGCCCCACTGAGAGTGAGTATTAGCCGTGTCGGTGTCTGCAATCTGAACGAGTGAAGATGTAAAGAGAAGATTCATATAAGTCGGTAGGACGGAGTCACGGAGGCAGAAAATGAAGATGAGTGGGGTGAGATCAAGGGCGGAGCCAGGACGATTTAGTAGGATGGGCCGATACACGAAAATGGGATGGGCCGAATAGAAAATCCAAGAAAAAACAATACAAATTATAATTAATTTTTTTTTTTTGAAAATTCTTACTAATTTTTTTTTAAAAGAGGGCTGGGCCAGGGCCCAGGTTGGCCCAGCCCTGTCTCCGCCTCTGGGTGAGATGTAATTTTTTTAAGCTAATAGATATTGAGACATTTTTAATTATCGAGGAGGGCAAAATTATAAAATTTAATAATTTCATATACAAAATATATAATAATTATAGGCATCCCCGCCAGCTCCCTTGCTCCATTCATGGGTTAGGGTATTTTGTATAGCTGTCAATTGGGTCGGCCCGGCCCGGTGCTGACCCGACGGGCCAAGAGGAAAAATGGGACTCGACCGAGCCAAAGAGCTCAGCCCGGTCCATGAAAACAAACTAGAAAAGCCGGGTCTATCGGCCTGCCCGATTTTCCGGGCCTGAAAAATTGGAGTCCAATCCGATAAAATACCTGGGCCATCCGACCAATCAACCCGCCGGGCCGGGCTGAAATTGACCCCTCTAGTATTTTGTATGTCTTGATTAATTAAGTAAAATATGATTACACATTAGATTTATGTACATAGAGATGCTTACTTTCATCTCAAGATTCCACCTACACCACTAGGCCACCTTTTAAAGTATTTTTTTCCTTCTTTTTCTTGGGGGAGGGGGAGGGGGGTGGTTATATATATACATATAAGTGTGTGTGTGTGTGTTCACATGAGAAAATGTCATTTTCTCTTCTCTCAATTAAAGTGTATTTTGAGAGTCCAACTGATAAGAAGAGGTCCCAATGATTACATACTAGACAATGTCAAACTAATGAAATTCCAAATATCATTGACCTCTATTCTTTTTCCTTGACTGTTTCCTGCAATACAAAGTCTAAAACAAGTGCAAAATTCAACAAAACCATGCAACTACAAGAATAGATGTTGAGAGATTAAATTCGAACCATGCCACAAACCAAACTGTCACATATATGAGTATAAGATGTTTGTTTTTTTCTTTATTACAAAGGGGATTGTAGCCTGTAGGGGTGGGGAATCGAACCCTTGAGTCCTTGACCAAGGAATGGACTAAAGAACTTGACTTGATGCCATTAGACTACATTGGTATTGGCACAAGTAGCTTAGTTTATGTTCTACAAACTTGGAGTTTGTGAAATATTTCCTCAGTTTTATTCTTCATAAAACTTAAAATCACTATGAGAAAACCATTGTACGGATCCGGCCACAATTAAAAGAAAAATTTATTAATTAAGGTTAATTATAAAAACTACCGTAGAAGTTTAGTTTAATTACCAAGAGAAACTCAATTATGTTTTAAACTTACAAATACCTCATTGCCTTTTTGTTTCTATTCTTACAAATTACTCATCTTAATTATTAGGCAAATGGATGATTACAAAAAGTACGCCTGAGGTTCGACCTAATTACAAAAAAATCCAGTTAACTTTAAAATTACAAAAAGTACCCATTGGAGATTTGATTTTGTATTTACACTTCATCCTCTTCATAAACAAAAATATTTCAAACATCCCCTTTATATTTATAAAAATAATACATTTACCCTTTATTATATAAAAATATATATAGTTTGAATACATATAGTGAGAGAAGAGAGATTTGGTGGGAATCGAACCCTAGACAAGACGTCATGACTTAAGAATCTTAACCACTCGACCACTATCTGATTCTCTTATTCCCTTACGGTTAACTTTAAGTTAAGGCTAAAATAAACCTAAAAAAAGATTTTTTTTTTGTAATTAACTTATATGGATTATTATGTAATTACCCCAAACATTAGTGTTAGTTATCGTAATTATCCCTAATTTTTATATTCTACCACAACCAAAAACACATGAAATATTTATTAATTACGATGACTATACATAACAACCAAAACCAGGAAATTAAAAAAAAAAAAAACCAATTATCTAAGATATGTAGTTCCGCGTTCAACTATGACAGCAGACCAAGAAACACTTAGGAAAATACCACATTAAATGCTCCAATAAAAAACTGATAAACATTAAATTACCCAATTGCCTCATTTGCTGACCATCTACGAAGCTTCACCCCCCCATATCTCTCCCACCCCATAAATCCACTATAAAATCAAACAATTCCCTCCATATCCATAACTCTCTAAACTATTTTGCAATCAAATATTTTCTTACTAAAACACCCCTAAACTAATACAAGAATGGCAGTAGAGCAGAAAAAGGGCTTGATTGCACTCAAACTTTTCATCAGGAAACTTCAAACTCACATGTTGAGAGGATGTGAATCGTGCGAAGAAATCGAAGCAAACGAAACGGTGCCGGATGACGTTAAGGAGGGCCATTTTGCAATTGTGGCAAAGAATGAGGATGGAAAGCCAATAAGGTTTGTTGTGGATTTGTGTGTTCTTAAACATCCTAAGTTCTTGAGGTTGCTGAAGATGGCTGAAGAGGAATATGGTTTTCAACAGAGTGGTGCCCTGGCCGTGCCGTGCCGGCCTGAGGAGCTGCGAAGGATTCTGCAAGACAGGATTTGGAGGACAGTATGCTAATTTAAAGCAAATATATAGATTTGAGTTTGACACAATCTTTGATTCTTTTTGAGAAGTTTTTAGTTCTCTATTTGTTTTTAGATTGATTTGTTCTGTGTAAAATTAAGAAACTATGGGGTGAGAACAGAAAGAAAGATGAAAACATGTTTTACTTTCATTGCTTATGATTCTATTATCTTCATTTCAGGAACATCCGATGTTTTAAATGCCTCGAATGAAAACATATTATGGGAGTGTTTGCAAAAACTTCTGCTTTTAGAAGAAATGATTTATTGCAGCATAAGTAAAAGTAGTTGAATATAATAAGCTAGTAGTGTTTGCAAATATAACCAGAAGATTAAAATTAGAAATTGTGAGTATTTAGTGAAAAAGTTGAAAAATACTTATTTGTTTGTAAAATCAAACCAAAAGCAGAATAAAAAATCTAAAAGCACACGTCTCCCTGCTTTTAGCATTTGATTAAATGAAACAGAAGTTGACATTTGTAAACACTAAAAAGTGATTTTTTCAGCCAAAAGAAGAGAATCATTCTTTTTAGTGATTGCAAACATTCCCATAATATCTCACCAAGCAACATCAGTCATCTCTTTTACATTTTCTTTTCCCATTCTTTCGGGTCAATACAACATCAATCGTCTTCCAATACATAAAATATATAAAATGGAGCTAATGTTCATGGCTCACTTGATTTCAACACACAATTTATGGAATTCATAGCGGACAGTAAATAAGAAATTTTTCAACAGTCACAAATCACAAGATAAATGTAAAGGTCTACTAGTTTGAGAAGTCCATGACAGAAAAACCCATGCTGCTGGAGAAAGAAGACTAAGGAAAGTAGACAGGCCAGTTGAAGTAGTACGAGTCTCGTACTTCTCTGGACATTTGATTCCACTGTCACAAAACGAAAACGTTACATGAGAAAGAAAAAAAATCTCAAACTGCTGAAGCCATGGTAAATGCATCACAAAATGAAACAGTATGAGTTGCATGTCTTCTGTTGTTTATGTTTGAAACTCAATTTCAGTGAAGTACCTTAAATTTATACGGTTGGTTCTTCTCACGTGCTTTCTTCCAGTGATATTGTTCAAACAACATTGCTTTGTCATGCCAACTGCATGGAAAAATCAAAAGTGCATTGGAACCGGAAAAAAAAGAGATCTTATGTGAGATTGTCTCATGGATCTAAGTTCATGAGACGGATCCTAAACACATACATAGATATGGATTCTTTCATTGGTATGGACCAGGGTCGAAATTATATTTAAATATAAGACCCGTCTCATGGATTATATCCATGAGACCGTCTTACACAAGTTTTTTTGGGACGAAAAAAAAAACAAAGCCAAGATTTACAGATTTGAATACAGCAGCAACAAAGTCAATACTGTTAGATAAATGCTTTTATCATGATTTTGATGATTATGTTCGACTTTGTTCAAATATGTTTTCAAACCAAAACTATGTCCCTAAATGTTGTCTAAATATTTCCGATCAACTTAAAATGTTTTTACTATTTTTCGGAGTATTTCTTGAAGTTTATTTTCAATAAAACATTGGACAACACATTTGTTTCAAGCTCGACCGGTCGCCCTATAGGGCAACCCGCACCTAAGTTGAGCTAAGAAACAGAAAATGGGACGTAAGAAAACAGGCGCGGCCAGGTCGACCGAGGTGGGCGACCGGTGTGGTCGACCGGTCGACCGGCGGCGACCTGACCGCAAGTTGGATTTTTGTTCCGACTTCTCTGTTTCGTAAAAACGTCGCGGCAACCGGTCCATGACTAAGGCGGCCGGCCGTCGCACCCCCTTCGACGGCCGGTCCCCTGTGTAAAAATTCGCAGAATTCAATTTCAATCTTATCTCTGCTTGTGACCGGTCGAACCCCTGTTTATCAAAGACCAAACTATCCATTGCGTTTTGCATGCCTTTTCCCTATTTTGTGGGATTGATTTCTAATGACTATATTGATGATTTTAAATGGTTTCTTTTGCAAAGAAATCACTCCCCGAGGAGGAGCCAATGTCCGGAAATCAAAGCCAAGACCTCTCCTATAAATAGAGGCTTCATTCAAGCAACAAGACACAACACTCCATACAAGCAAAGAGCAAACAAAGCAAACACTTTCATATATCTTGTTGTATTAGCCTTAGCACTTTCACTTGCACAAATTTGAGGTCTAGGCTTTCAATTCTTGATTACACTTGTACTCATATTGTATCAATCATTATTGAGTTGTAATCTTGATTTTGGTCATCATTCAACACAAGACATCCTTGTGAGTATTCTTGTGGTAAGAATACACTTGGGTGATCTAGGTGATAGGTGTTTGAAGGTTGTGGTAATCTTCAAAGGTGTTGAAAAAGGATTGTGGTAATCCTCAAGGTGGTGTAAGAGGGTTGTGGTAATCCTCAAGGTGTTGTATTAATTTTTGGTAAATTAATAAAATCTTTTTTTCTTTTGAAATCCATCCCGGATATATTGGGGTGGTAGAGGATTAGGCCCTAGGTGGGTTGAACCTCTTTAAATCGACGAGTGTTGTTTTATTTCCGCATTTACATTCTCGTCTTTGTTTGATTATTCGAAAAAGAGGGCAAAATCTGAAAAACCGAGATAATCTATTCACCCCCCCTCTAGATTATCGTAGCCACTTGGACTAACAAATACATCTGAGATATAACAGGGCTCTAAGTTGTAATACTACAAAGTTCACACTGCTGGAATACAACAGTAATCATGGTTGATTAAAAGCGATGAACGAGTTGAAACAAAATATACATTTGTGTTATGGATACGCTAGATCCCTTCTTCCGTTACATTTTCCCATCCTATATAATTTATGCAACTAAACGGACCATCAAAGCATAAACGAGTTACCCCATATCGTGTGCTTTTGTGAGTGAAGAAATGTATACATATCTCAGTTCAAAGCAAACAGGATCCAGATCAGCTGTCATACTAAAGTTCACTGACAAGAGCACTTCTCCAGTAAGGTTACATATTTAAAGAGATATATCAGAAAATGTTCTTCCTCAACTCCATATGAGTCAATATCACTATGCAAATATCAAACAAGAAGGAGATATCTTAGCCAGGGACTTTTCATTTATAATCAACTATTGAAGGACGTAACTGACTTATTTTTATAGATCAAACACAGAACACTCCATAAACATGCGCTACGTGTGCATATAATTCACACAATGCGCGTTTGGCTCTCGGCAATTCTCCCATCAAAACCAAACACTCAGGGCACGATTGGGTACCAAAAGTTTTTCATTTTCGGTGCACTAGAGAATTGTTTTTTAGATGATGTACAATTAGTTATACAATAATGATTGTAGGGCGACATTATGGGAAAGTGGTTACACTATTTTGTCTTTATAGTTCTTTTAGATGATATACGATTAGTTACACAATGATGCACCGATAGATATAAAATGGTGTACAATCAGTTATTAAATGGTGCACAGTTCAACTATTAAAATGGTGCATAATTCAGTTATGGAGATGTGATCACATCCATGATTGTAGGGCGTCATTATGGGAAGATGATTACACTATTTTGTCTTTTATAGTTCATTTAGATGATGTACAATTAGTTATACAATAATTCACTGTTAGATATAAAATGGTGTACAATTCAGTTATTAAATGTGAAGATAATTACACCATTTTGTCTTTATAGTTCTTTTTAGATGATGTACAATTAGTTATACAATGATGTATTGTTGAATATAAAATGGTGCACAATCAGTTATTAAATGGGAAGATGGTTACACCATTTTGTCTTTATAGTTCTTTTTAGATAATGTACAATTAGTTATACAATGATGCACTGTTAAATATAAAATGGTGCACAGTTCAGTTATTAAATGGGAAGATGGTTACACCATTTTGTCTTTATAGTTCCTTTAGATTATACAATGATGCACTGTTAGATATAATGGTGTTTAGTCAGTTATTAAATGGTGTACAATTCAACTATTAAAATGGTGCACAATTAAGTTATGGAAATATGATATTAATCAATCCCTTGATTGTAGGGGCGTGATTTATGGTATTTTGCTAATTATTATTATGCCCCTTCCGCCTATTAATTAATTGATAAATCAGTTATTTTTAATAGCAATCTAGACCATTAAATAAAAAGGTGTGGATGGATGAGATCAATCCACATTGCCACACGGTAAGAGGTTGTCACACGAGATCTCATCTCTCTCTCTCTCTCTCTATATATATATATATATATATATATATATCACCAATCATTATTACACACATTTTCTCATATTTCCAATCACTAATCATATCTAATCATTATTTTACTATTCTATATCAAATCAACTATTATCATCACATATCCAATCACGCTCCCAAAATTCATCATTTTTCTTTAATTTTTTTCTTTCTATAACTATGCTATAACTTAAAAAAAAATCAAAATAAAAGGATATACAATCACATCCTCAGCACTCCAACGCATTTCTACTAAGCATTTTCAAATACATAACATCAAGTTTCTTTCCTCCCAAAATACTTCCTAAAACCACCAATCACTGGCCAAACATAAAAGAGCAATTCACCCAGTAGAAATCTCTATTAGTCTATAACAAGTTTGAGTATTGGAGCCAATGAATAGTCGTCCATCAATATTCGGATGTAAACGCTTCTATTTACAATTACAAGATTTCAATTCACTAATACCGAATTTTGCATAAATTCCCAACTTCTCCAAGTGTAAATGACCATTCAATAATTGAATAATCAGAAAACACAAATAACACATCCATAGAACACGGGAAAAAAACATCAACTCAACGGATAAAAAAATGTATCTCGAAATCAACGAAAACGCTTGAAAATTAAGAAAATACAAAACATATACATATATAGAAACAAGACTCTGTATGTATACGAAAGATAGATAGTGGATAAGGATTGGGGAATACTTGAATTGGTTGGAGAGTTGCCACATGTAAGGGTTTATCCAGGTGAGGGCGGAGAAGGCAGCCGACCCGATCCAAATGTTCACGAAACGGTCCGGGTCCGCGTGAGGGACACCCGGGTCGCCCCGATATGCGTTTCCAAAGTACTTCTCCATGTCTGGAAGAAGCTCTCTTTCTTCACCCTTCAGTACAGCCTCAAGCAGTATGCCTATCTATTCTGTGACTTTGCCTATCCGATTATCTTTTTGTCATTTCCTTTCTCCCTTTTTTGATGTTGTCAAAATAATAATAATATCAATAATAATAATAATAATAATAATAAAAGGCAATGTGATGACTTTTCCCTGACTTTATTTTTATTATATTTGTAAACCAAGACCTGTGGAATCTAATAAGTATCACATATCACATTTTTTGCCTCTGATTTTTTTGTATTAAATTAAATATGTTAACTAAATATTTATCATGAATACTTTATACAATTTAAAATTTTTAAAAAATTATTTACTATTTCCATTGAAATTTATTTTTAATTTAAAATTATGACTTACTATTCCTTTTTGAAATACGGCTTTTTACTCAAAAAAGTAAAGTATCAATTTGTATTTAAATTTTTTTACTTTTTTAGTGGACAAGTATTACTTACTATACTCTTTAAAATTATATCTTATTTCTTTTAAAATTATTATTTTTTATTTAAAAAGTAATACTTTCTATTTAAAAATTAATACTTATTAATCCCTTTAGAAGTATCGATGTTACTTGAAAAATATCATTTTTTTACTCAAAAAGTGTTAACTTTTTATTGTAAAAGTATTATTTGTTATGTCTTTTAAAATTGTCTACTATTTCCTTATGCTACTTTTTTTCTTAAAAATTATTACTTATTAATCCCTTTAGAAGTATAGAAGTATTGGTGTTTGCTTGAAAAATATCATTTTTACCTCGTTTAAAATTATGTATTATTTTCTTTATAATTGTTACTTTTTACTTGAAAGTATTAATGTTTACTTATTAATCCCTTTAAAAGTATTAATGTTTACTGAAAAAGTATCATTTGTTAATCAAAAAGTATTAATTTTTATAGTAAAAGTATATTACTTGCTACATCTTTTAAAATTATACTCTATTTCCTTTAAAACTATTATTTTTAATTTGAAAAGTAATATATTTTATTTTAAAAGTATTACTTACTATGTTTATTGAAATGATGTATTATTTTCATTAAAAGTGGGGTCCAAAGTCCACATGTAGCCATCTATGTGCTATTACTGTTCCTTTTGCAAAGAATGGTGCCGAATGATGTTAACGAAGGGCATTTTGCAATTGTAGCAAAGAATGAGGATGAAAAGCCAATAAGGTTTGTTGTGGATTTATGTGTTCTTAAACATCCTAAGTTCTTGAGGTTACTGAAGATGGCAGAAGAGGAATATGGTTTTCAACAGAGAGGTGCTCTTGCCGTGCCGTGCCGAGCCGTGCCGGCCTGAGGAGTTGCGAAGGATTCTGCAAGACAGGATTTGAAGGACAGTATGCTAATCAGAAATTGTGAGTGTTTAGTGAAAAAGTTGAAAAGTGCTTATTTATTTATAAAATCAAACCAAAAGCAGAATAACAAATGTAAAAGCACACGTCTCCCTGCTTTAGCATTTGATTAAATGAAACAGAATTAGAAACAGAATTTGGCATTTGTAAACACTAAAAAGTGATTTTTTTCAGCCAAAAGAATAGAATCATTTCTTTTTAGTGATTGCTAACGTTCCCATAATATCTCACCAAGCAACATCAGTCATCTTTTTGACATTTTCTTTTCCCATTCGTTCGGGTCAATGCAACATCAATCAGCTCGCTTGATTTCAACACAATTTATGGAATTCATAGCGGGCAGTAAATAAGAATTTTTTCAACATAGTCACAAATCACAAGATGATGCAAGGTGGATAATCATAGCTCTACTAGTTTGAGAAGTCCATGACAGAAAAACCCATGCCGCTGGAGAAAGAAGACTAAGGAAAGTAGACAGGCCAGTTGAAGTAGTACGAGTCTCGTACTTCTCTGGGCATTTGATTCCACTGTCACAAAACGAAAATGATACGTGAGAAAAAAAAAAAAAATCTCAAACTGCCGAAGCCATGGTAAATGTATCACAACATGAAACAGTATGAGTTGCCTGTTTTCTGTTGTTTATGTTTGAAACTCAATTTCAGTTAAGTACCTTAAATTTATATGGTTGGTTCTTCTCACGTGCTTTCTTCCAGTGATATTGTTCAAACAACATTGCTTTGTCATGCCAACTGCATGGCAAAATCAAACAGGCATTGGAATTTAAAAGAAAGCCAAAAAGATTTACAGATTTACGAAGACAACAAGCAACACAAAGGGTAAGTCTTACTAAAAGCAAGCACCTTCTCCAAGTATAAAGTAAATAAGTAAAATGTGCTAACTTTGGCAGCTCTGTGGGAGTGTTTAAGAACACTAAAAAAAGTGATTTTCACTTTTTAGCTGAAAAAAACTTTTTAGTGTTTGCAAATACCAACTTTTGCTTTTGCTTCTTCTTTGACCCAGATTTGGATGCTCAAGTGGAGTTCATTTAATTAAAATCTACAAGTTGGGGGGTGGGATGATTCTAAATTTGGAATATTGCTTTTGGTATTTTTGTAAATAAGAAGAAGTTTGTTTTTGACATTCTTATCATCAAATTTTCATCACAATCCAGCATTGTCATTTCTCTTCCTAAATACCCATGTCATTCATAATATGTATATTTGCCTTTATATCCAAAAGCTAATTTGAAAGTGTTTTTTATTTTTTTCATTTTTTCAAACACTCCAACTTTTATTTATTCAGATTTTAGATTAATTTGCAAACACTACCAGCTTTGGATTCTCAACTTAGTTTTGCAAAAGCAGAAGTGTTGCAAAAACTCGTTGCAGCATCTACAAAAAAAAAAAAGCATAGACCAATCGAACTAAGGTGTCCATTTTTCCATTAATAAGCATGTAAAGGAAGAGATTGAACATCATCCTAAGTGGGTTAACCAGGGATATATGATCCTGTTGAACCAACCTGATATAACTTTCAAAAACTCAGAGTCACCTTATAACCTTAAACATATTGTTATGGATTACAAGTAGTGACCTACAAGTCACGCTTCCAGTTCTTGGGATGGCTCCTTGCCGTTCATGGGAGGCATTTTGCAGCAACATTTTATGGCCTTAGGCTCAATCACAACAATAGGTATCTAGGTGTTGGAATGGGTCGTGTAGCCCGAGCCAAACACTCACCGAAATATGGCTAAAAATAGTCTAGGATGTCTTATATAGGATGAACAATTGCGGGGAAAAATAAGATGTCAATACATCAGAACTATAACAGGGCTCTAAACTGCAATACTGCAAATTCACACTGCTGGAATACAACAGAAATAAAAGAAACAGGAGCAAGTGAATCTTTCAGTGAAAAACATAGTGTTTCGAATATAGCTTCCTCAATTATAATTTTCTTCCACGTTTTTAGTGCTACAATAATGGAAAATTTTAATTTTGGGAGATGCTTTTTGCCTTAATTTTTCTCATTTACTCAGTAATCATGGTTCATCGAAAGAGCTGAACGAGTTGAAAAACAACACATATTTGTGTTCTGGATGCACCAGATCCCTTCTTCTGTTACATTTTCCAATCCTATAGAATCTATGTAACTAAAGGAACCATAGCAGCATAAATGAGTTACCTCATACAATCCATTTTATATGCATATGAAAAAAGGTTTGTATCTCCTAAAAAACGATCCACCTTTCTGGGATCACGTGGTTGTGAATGAAGAAATGTACACTTATCTCAATTGCAAGCAAAAAGGATCGAGATCAGCTGCCATACTAAAGTTCAATCACAAGAGCACATCAACAGCAAGGTTGCATATTAAAAGACATCCAACATATGAGTCAACGTTACTATGCAAATATCCAGCAAGGAGGGACATTTCTTTAGAGTTATATAATCAACTATCAATGGCAAAAAAACATAACACTACATGTTTAACATCTAAAAGCTTGCACATAATACACAAATGTCCACTAACACGGTTCCACGCATGCATATGTGAACAACCTAGCAAATCACCCAGTAGAAACCTCTATTAGTCCCATCAATATTCGGATGGAAAGATTTCTATTTACAATTACAATATTTTAATTCACTAATGCCGAATTTTTCATAAATTTCCAGCTTCTCCAAATGTTATAATCATTCAGCAATTGAAGAAACAGAAAACACAAATAACACATCCATCTGAACTCTGCATAAATCCCCAAATTCTTCAAATGTATATAACCATTCAATAATTGAATAATCAGAAAACACAAATAACACATCCATAGATGATAGAACACGAAAAAAACATCAACTCAACGGATAAAAAGAACGTATCTCGAAACCAACGAAAACGCTTGAAAATTAAGAAAATACAAACAGATAGATATATAGACACACGACTCTGTTTGTACGCGAAAGATAGATTTTAGAGAAGGATTGAGGAATACTTGAATTGGTTGGAGAGTTGCCACATGTAAGGGTTTATCCAGGTGAGTGCGGAGAAGGCAGCCGACCCGATCCAAATGTTCACGAAGCGGTCCGGGTCCGCGTGAGGGACACCCGGGTCGCCCCGATATGCGTTTCCAAGGTACTTATCCATGGCTGGACGAAGCTCTCTTTCTTCACTCTTCAGTTCAGCCTCCGCAGCATGCCTATTCTGTGACTTTGCCTATCCGATTAATTAATAATTCAATTAAAGAAATAATCACATCATTTTGTTAAAGAAAAAGAAATAATCACATAATTTTTATTATATTTATAAAATGTATTTTAACCATAATACCCATTATTTTAACCTTATATTACAATTTAAACCTAGACTAATTATGAAAAACTTTAATTAAGGGTAAATTAGTAATGTAAATAATCCACATAATTATCATATAAAATACACATTTGATAATAATTTTAACAAATATATCATTTAAATAATCATATAAAGTATACATCAATTTATTGAAAAATTAATAGTAATCTCACATCTCATCACATTTGTAATTAGTCATTCTTCATCTAAAGATGTAAATGACCTCCTTCTGGACGGACCTTCTGGTTCCTTTATATCCTACATAAAGAAAACAGCAGTCCCTTTGTTTATTTATTTATTTTTTTGACAAGGGAGGAAAGGGAAATGAATGTCAGGAAAGGGGATAGAATTTGAACCCAACTCTGTTCGTCCGGTAACACTCCTTTTAACCGCACGGGCTACTTGAGGGGAGGGAGACGAGATTCAAACCCGGTTATATCTGAAGAAACATTCGTTTTCATTTTACGCAAATTGAATCCTTTTCATTTGATTTTAAATGAGATTTTCATTTGGTTGGACAACTCTCTTCATTTCTCAAATCATAAAATTGTACATTTAACAAGAATTTGTTTGATGCTGTCTGAATATAGACAGCAGGTTAATAAAGTTTAAAAATAAACATTGCCATAATAAAAATCCTTCTCGTGACCATATGACACAAATAAATAATCTGGCCACAAAATGCAATATTTGATCAAATTTCACTGTACAGCAACAAATCTTTGTTGTTGATCAATTTCATGCCACCAAAGATATCCACAGATTTGCCTAACAAATTTCAAAATTATACAAAACGATGAATCAACTTCTTACAACATTTTTTCTTCATGTCAAACACTAAAATAAAAGAACTTAATAAAAGAGGTAATATCGCAATTTAGTTGATAGGACTAGTGCAATATGCTTGATATTATTCAAGGATTGGAGGTTTTGGGGCCATAAGATTAAACTACTGTATAGAGTGGTGGAATATCTGACTCATACCTCTAAATAGGATCAAAATCAATACACTCGAAAAAGTACAACAAAATAAACAAGAGAAAAATGCCAATACAACCTTTGTATCTGCAGTCCCCTAAATCCAATAGATTCAGTGCAATTCGTTTGTGCCTCATGCAACAATTTACATGGTTAAAACACACATTCATTTCTAGTTTTCCAGTCAAATAAGCATCTAGTCCAAACTCTATTGATCTTACATCTCATTGGTTAACCAATATTGCTATGCCGCTATGAATCACTTGAGCTTCACATCCATGTCCAATGGAAATGCTTTTCCGCGATGGTTAAAGATCATGAAATCCAGATTGGCGGGTAAGCTTACCACCCTGCTTTGCCAAAAAGGAAAAGGAAGAAAATTTGAAATTAGTATTCAGAAGCACAAACGAAGAAAAAAGAAAAAAAAGTAAATCTGATAGGTTTTGCTTCATAAAGTTTTTAAAACTAAAACAAATATTAACTAGCAAGTCTCAACTCGACGCTCACAAGTCTCCCATATTTTCACTTTAACGAAATGCAGAAATAGGATTGGAAGGAAACGAGATATCCTCAAGCTACTTTTCATTCATTATTTTCCTTATGTTCTCATTTAGCTTTTTTCCTTACTCTTTTACTTTTCCTTTTAAGTAGGAACATTTCTCCTATATCATCTTTTAGTTAATTTCATAGTTCTAATTCTTCCCTTTGCCCGTACTTGATTACCAGAGGGAGGATTAATAGTTCTTTCAAAAACTTCAGTGATGTGCTTTTGCAGAAAACAGCAACTTCGTTAAGAACAAAACAAAACACATCAATGGAAAAACAACATATCAAGGAAAATGCTGAAAACAGTTGATATACATTTATGGCCCTTTGACCCGAAGGCCAGAAAGCATAGTAGCAATTATGTTGGGGTCGGTGGCATGAAGTTAATAGTATCAATTAATTGTCTAAAATTAGTTAACACTATAAATTTCTGCAAAAGCATAGTAGCAAAATTTTACGTCAGACGTCCATGTTGCGACATTCATATGGAGGCCAAAAAGAGATGAATGAAATAATGTGAATCAGGGTAAGTTACATAACATGGGAAATGATTTCAGAAATCTTGTGCTTATAAAAAGGATATAGAATTTTGAAAACTTATGAGGTGGTATCATATAGCCACATCTAATAACATTGAGGCTTCAAACATGTTTCTTTAACTGGTCTCACCGGAAAGTATCGATCTCTTAAATAAAGCAGCCTGATAAGCAAAATATAATCAAAGAACATTAGAACCTTTTGATCACTAGATCATCAAACGTTGTTAGATTCACATTATAGTGCCAAGGGGTTTTATATTTCCACTCCCAGCAGAAACAATATAAACCCTCGAAAAATCCTAATTATTCACACGACTTATGCAGTTAATCTTCTTGAGAACTAACGTATTTGCTACGCTCTACCTAAAATTCACTGGAAGGCTGTCCCCTCTAAATATTCACAATCTTCCAATTTTGCATCATAATATTACTAGAAAGAAATTGATTGATTTCTGAATAATCACACGGAAAAGGAAATAACAGGTAATTAATTACCTGTTCTCATCTGAATGGGGGAGTATCGATAAAAACTTTCCAGGCACGGTTACAGCAGCCCACATGCACAACACTAGTCCTGCTATCAACTCCATTACCACCTGTAACAACATACACACACAAAAAAAAAAAAAAAAACCAATTAATCTATGCACATCCACCAAAATATTAATACAGAATATAGCATATTTTGGGTTTAACGAAATTACGTTAATAGGGGGTCCAGAAAACTCCTCATCCGTGATCTTGAGCAGAGACCTATCTGCAAATACAAAATCAACAATATACGAGTATTTCATGATCTGAATAAACAGGTACAACCTGAAGAGATTTGAAAAGGAAACGCAATCAATGATGTGAAGGTACACTGAATGGTGGAGTAGGCAGCGTGTGAGAGGATTAAAACTCCGACGACGCCGATGACGAAACCTGCGCCCATGTTTTTGAGTATTTTGCAGTCGCTGGAGAAGGAAAAATCGCCGGCCGACGACTACGAATTGTGGAGCGGATTATTGGTTGATCCCAGATGGGTCTGTGCAAGTGGTTTATATCCAATGGGCTCTGGGCCTGGTATGCCAATAGTTATAAGTGGGCTTGGACTGATTTTGACACCAATGTTATGAGCTAATTTTTGGTTACATATTATTTTAACCCATTTAATTGATATATTATTTTAATATTTTGTGATATTTTTGTTGATTATATTATAATGAAAATATTAAATGTATTTTTAATTAATTTAATGTAGTATTTTTTGTAATTTTTTTTTATGTCGACTTTAAATTATATAGATTTTCCGTGTCGTGTTGGGTTACCTGTGTCATAAAGGGGTTGTGTTCATGTCGTGTATCTTGACACGAATAATTAAATGGGTCGTGTTTGTGTTCATGTCAGATTTGTAATAAATGTGTCATAATGCAACCTACAAATACAAAATACGATACGATTGACACTCCATGACTATGGGTAAGGAAAAAAACAATATTCCAAGCTCCATAACTGAAAACTGGGGGAGGGAAAATACATATCCGTAATAGCATGAGGACGTGCCTGCAATAAATAACAATTTGCTATCTGTTAAAAGACGTTCCATTTGAGGGGAGGACAGAGGAGCATAAGAAAGAGAGGAGAAACCCAGCTGCTATATAGAGTGAGCAAGATGATGATTCAAGTTCTTGATTTTCTCCAAGGAAGTCTCTTCTTCAACAATTCCAATCGTCAATGTCTCGCCTTCAGTTCACTCAAAACCCCATCGCATAAATCATGTTTTCATCCCAGATATCGCACTCCATATAAGAAAAAGAGATGCAGCGCCCTTCTGTTTTCAACTCCAGGTTTTTTTTTTTTTTTTGGCGATATTCATGTAGTTTTATCTTATCCTCACAATTTTATTTTTTTTTGCTGTAATCAACGGGTGATTCTTTAATTAATTATTTCTTACAGTCAGTAAGCTTGTTGGTCAAGCTCAAGCTGAGCGTTCACTTGTAGAAAAGGTACTGGTTTATGTTTTTTCTTTCCTAATTTTTCGTCTCATATTCGGTTTTTCTGTGCGTATTTCGTGTTAATTTCTTGTTATATGCGTTTGGGTTCCTTTTCATTTTATTTTATATTCTATTTGTTTTTGTATGAGGATCTATATTACGTTATGATGTTGAACATACTAAGTGAATTGTGTGGCATACACTCTAGAAACACTGAACTGCATGGAATAAAATAAACACAATGTAGAAATTATTAGTATGACAATCATGCTTTCATTTGTGAACTTGCTTTATACGAAATTGACCATTGCTATTATGAACTGTCTCCTTCATGAGTAATAGGAGGAAACTAAAAGAAGTTTAGTTAACATGTTAATGTTATGGTAGTTTTTATTATTAGTGTAGTTACATTCAATTAGTATTGCTAATTTTCTTATTGATTGTTCTGTGAAGGTTCTAAAATTTGAAGATTTAAGCTGATTGTCAGACAAAAGTAAAATTATTTCTTGTTTTTCTTTACAGCAGAGAGCACAAGATCAAAATCAGAATCACCCATATTACATAAAGTAATAGAAAGCAAAGAATATATTCTTTCATGTATACAATGCTTGATATGGTGCTGGTTATGCAGAGTCGTCACTTTGGATTTTATATATCTTTCTCTAGGATGCCGTTTGTGATGTTGGACAATTTACTACTTTACCGCACATACAATCTCTTAGGAACTTTCCCAAGGAGGAGCTATTCCGAAAAGTTGTCATGGTCAGATTCGATGCGATGATTTTACTTCAAGGAATGAAGGAACAACATTCGTCACCAGGAAATGCCTGTTCCACCATTAAGTATTTATACGAAGCAGGTGCAAAAGTAATTCTGGTGGGTAGCTGGAATGAGAATACAAATTCTAGGTTTCGTTCAGAAGTGTGTCCCTCTACAGAATTTGTTGCAGGTGCGACATTTTTTTTCTTCTTTTGGTTTGGAATCAAGCTAGTTTCATGATACAACTTTTCAGTTACATTTTAATTGTCTTTATGTTTTTTTTCTTTGTTCCAGATTTTCTATCGTCAATGCTTGAAATCAAAGTTGTTCCAATGAAATTTGTTGTGGGATATATGCAATCCGATGCGCAAGAAAGTAAAAGCATTCTTCTGCTTGAGAATCTTTTCTCCTTTAAGGGGGAACGGGCCAACTGTTCAAAATTTTCCAAAGAACTCGCGTCTGGGGTGGATATAATTGTTAATGATGCCTTTTCTGAATCTCATAAAGTTCTTGCTTCAACAGTTGGTGTTGCTAGCTTTTGCTATGCCTGCATGGCCGGTTTTTACTTTGAGGAGGGCCTATATAAGCTGAAGAAAATCATCAAGACCATTGAAAGGCCTTATGTGGCTATTGTACTCATATACTCTCTACATAATTTTTTTTATTTGACATCAGTATATCTTTCTCAACTCCTCGTGTTTCTTATTGATAGGACCTCAATTTTACCTGTAGATAGGTGGAGGCAACCTTGCAGACAAAGCTGCTGCATTGCATTTTTTAGTATCTACATGTGATGGTTTAATCTTTGTTGGAAGTATGGCCTTTCAAATAATGCACGCCCTAGGAGTACCTGTTCCCACGAAATTAGTGGAACTTGGAGCATTAAAAGAAGCTGTCAGTATAGTGGAGTCTGCAAAGTCTAGAAACATTCCACTTGTTTTTCCAAAAGATGTTTGGTGCATCAAAGATCATATTCCAGAGCAGATGGATTTATTTTCTGTTTATTCTATTCTTGAAGGTAAATCCATGACTTACCATACCGATCTTCATGTATACCAGGTTCCTTTTTTTTTTTTTTTTTTTTTTTTTTTTTCGTTCGAGATATTTATGATTCACATGTTACAGTTAAATCTGAAAAGTCTGACCAGACTGTTATATTGGTTTCAGATTATCATATTTTTTTAAAATTTTCTTTGTTTTTCCAAATTTTATCCTTTAGGTTGGCAACCTGTTGATATTGGACCAAGATCGCTGGAAGAAATGATCAATTTGCTTTCAAAATGCAAGGTGATTATCAATGTTAAATTATAGATTTATCTGTTCCTGTAAATGCACTTTTATGCACCAACCATGGAAGAATAACACGTTTGGCTGATAGTCTTTACTGTACCAAAGCGAATGCAGAAGAAGATATACTTGCAATGGATCCTCACTCCTAGGTAGTCCCTAAGAATAGCTAACCTGATTCCTACGTGTTTCCTCTTGCATGTGATGAATTCCTGCTCTTTTTGCCTGACGGTACATTACATTGTAACCACAGAACTGAAAAGTGCTTTAAATCTTTCAATCTTTATCAAACAGCAATCGGCAATCTGTTTATAACAAAGATCTGCTCCATGACCCGCCTCCCTGTATGGGGACAACTCAGGACTTATAGTTATGGCTTTATAGATAATAATTTCTGAAGGAAGCTATTTCATTCATTTTTGAGTTCTTTTTTGGTAAAATGTCTGACTTCCATTGTGAAATTGTGTTATGTGGACTTTACAGCTTCTATCTGTTTGTCTTGACTTAAGTTTTTTCAAGTTATCCAGAAAATAATGTGGATTGGCCCATTGAGATTCAGCTCTTCAAAACAGGATGAAGGTGGAACGTATAAACTGGCAGAAACACTTGGTACACTAAGCGGTTGCAACATAACTTTTGTTGGAAAGATGGAATGCGAATTATTGGGGAAATCAAAGTCTTTTTTGAATGATAATTTTCTCAAAAGTGCTGCAGTTGTCTGGGAGGTTCTTAAAGGAAGAAAGCTTCCGGGGCTCATGGCATTAGACAGAGTATGTCTTCAAAACTCCATCTCTGAGTATATCTGTAATTGATTTATAGTGTTCTGGTGGAATTTTAATCTAGAAAACATAGAATTTTTTCAAAAGTACTTTTTTTTCTTTCACAATCTTGCAATATGAATTACCTTGGGTGATAGCTAGGGTTGACTCTTTAGTGCATATCCCTTATAAGAGGTGTATCTTATCCTATGCCCTTGTGCGAGGACCCTGAAAAGGAGATAGTGGTCTTATCAAAAGTTGGAACTGGTTTTCATGTAAACCGAAGGAACATGTATCCGATCAATCTTCTCTTCTTCACAAAAGTGTGAGTACCTTACAATTGCTTTAACTTTGCAGGCATATCCGTTTCTGGTAGACTGGAGTGCTGCCTATGGTGATCCAATGAGACCTCTGGTTGTTGATGTTGGAAGCGGTAAGTTTCACACGACTATGTCTACCCAAGAACATGTTATTACATCTTGTGGGTTAATCAGTGGCGGATCCACCTGGTGAGTTGGGGGTACAACTGTACCCCCAATTTGAAAAAAAAAATTATTTTAAAAAATAATATTAATAATATACTTGTACCCCCTATCTTAACATAAAATCATATTGTAACAATTAAAATTCAGATGATCGTATTATAGACCACTTTCAGAAAATGAAGACGCGTCGAATCCAATTGCAATTGCAATTTATATTTTTATTCGTGTGTATTTTCTATTTTATTTTAATGTTTTGGGTTGTACATCTTAAATACTAAACACTGTTTATGCGCATGTTTTTAAATATCTATCGTACCCCCATTTTCGATCCGCCACTGGGGTTAATGTTAACGTAATACCAACATGACTGTTTGCTCTTTCCGGCTTTAACATCTCCTTATACGAAATGCTCCCAAAATAGAAGAGAAAATCACAGTTATACATGTATGCATATGTATGGACAAGAAACTGTTTAATGGGAATTCATGTGCGTTTCTCAATCTGTACAGCATTTTTGAAGTTCTTTTTCATACTTTCTTGGTTCCATTGAATTAAAAGGTTGAAGGTTGTTTCCATCAAAATATGGACATTTCCCATTCGACTTTTTTTTCACACGATTTCACAAATAACCCACTACTCAAACAACTTTTAGCTCTCAAATTCATGGTGTGTCTCTGCAGTCCAAACATTATACTAAAATTTTTATGGCAGTCCTTTTAGTCTGGAGCTCATAGACTTGTCTTAAATTATATCAGCCAAAAAGTGCAATATGGATCTGTTTCATTTCTCTTTTTCTCTGCTCCTGTATGTTACTCTAAGTCTAGTTTCTCTTTTAGATCATGCATTCAGAAGATGCCAAAGAAAGGATATTAACATGTCTACAGCACATACCTGTATTTTTGTTCAGTCTTGTTCTTATATAATCTCCTTTACTGTTTAATCTCAATTTGGTTTCTCAAGAAAAAAATTCGATTTTTTTTTTTTTTGTCTTAAAAATTGTCTTTATGATCCTAGAGCATAGAGTAAAGGAAGTCTCGATGAACCTTTCAAATCGGAATTGCCCTAAACATGTTAAAGTTCAGATCCTCAATCGACCTGATATGGAGAAAATAGTATCATAATCTGCTGAAACTTCCTCGTTAAATAGTTACTCTTTGGATTTATTTTGGATCAATTAGCCATCTATAAATTATTTGCCACGAATTATGTGCTTGCCAAATGTAAAGTAATATTTGCTTGGAAATGACAGGTAATGGCTTGTTTCTGTTTGGAATGGCCAGTAGGAGAAAATATATGAATTTTCTTGGGCTCGAAATAAATGCAAAGGTCTTCTATTCTAAAATCAATTTGTTGCTTGAATTTGAAGTTCTGAACTTAATTATGGTGCTTTCCTCTGGCTACATTTTTCAGCTGGTGGATCATTGTCTAGATGATATTCATCGACTTGGTATCCACAATGTGTAAGTAGTTTCATCTCTATTCAACTCTTTACCTTGGGTGTGTAATTTTATCAATCTATTATTACAACTTGCTGGCCCTATAAGAAAATGTAGATACATACTTTTAAATGGTTACTCAGTTACAATTTAGCATCGTGGAATTACCACATTTGCATCTCACTGTCTATAATAAAAAGGAAAAGAACCATTTCTATTAAAGGGAAATAAGGCGAGAGTTGTCTGAAGATCAAAACCAAGATTAATTTGCAATGACAAGGAAGAAGGTTACTCTGGCTCCTATGGGTCTAGGAGGTTCAAATTTATTCCGATTTCCTCTGGATTGCAACCTGTACTTGCACAAGTTAATATGACTCAAATATTGACCTTTATGGTGCAATTAAGAACCTAATGTAAGCAACTAATACTTCACATATAAGATAATACTCTCATGTGTAGGTCTTGTATAATTTTATCATTTTATTAGTGAAATGAAATTATTTCTTTCCAATTTATGCTAAAAAAGGCTGAATGCTGAAGAATGAAGCTATGTAAGTGCTGCTACCATTTCCCCCCGGTGCAGTGTGAGAGTGGTGGTGGGATGGGGGTAGCGGGGAGGAGGAATGCTGCTATTTTTTATCTCTTCTAATTTTAGCAATTCTGAATTAGTTATTTAGCAAGAAAGAAGTTTTTACATTTATGCTTATCTGGTTTATCTTCTCTGTAGGCACTTTATTACAACAAATGCAACATCAACTTTTCGGTCAATAGTTTCCAGTTACCCAGGGCAGTTGGTCCTTGTGTCGATACAGGTAATATAACTGGCACTATACTTTGCCCCTGCACATGTTAACCAGTGAACTGCTTATTTGTTTTCTCGTTCATCAATATGGTGCTGCTATTGAAGATGGCTACCAAAAGTTAGCCATTGCAGTTCATTTTGCAGTTTATACTCTTTGCAACTAATTGAAAAGAGGACCTTTTCTTTTCGTACTGCAAGCTATATGGACAAACTAAGTAAATTACGCTGCAGCACTTGTCTCTCGAACTTTCTGCCATGAGTTTGAACAAGGAATCCAAGAAGGCAAGAATCATATTTAGTGACTATGACTAATTGATCTGACCTAAGTCATTCAAATGACCAAACAAGTTAGTGGTGCAATTATCAACAGCAAGAAATTCACTCCAGAAAACAGATAGGGAAATAAAACAGAGACAAAAAGGAGCATAATTTTGTCACTGAAGTAGCTCACGCGCAGCTGAAAAAACAAAAGCACCTGATTATTTTGATGTAGGCTGCAAAAAATTTAGCTCAAAAGGTGTCAACTCTCTGAGTGCTTTGCAAGAAGAAAAGGTTAAATTGTAAAAATTAATGTGTGGGGTGTTTAAAAAAGGTTTAGGAAGCATTGCTAACATAAACTAATCTAGCTTCAAGGCTATGCACACCACAAACTGTGCTCTATCTTGTTTAGGTTGCACTTGGACATCCTTCACTTACCCCTTGGCAGATGGTTTTTCTTTAAATGTATAGACAGCTTTAGGGAATGGTGACAAAAAATTTTCTTTCCAGTTCTGTATCCTTCCGATGTGCTTTCTTGATGATGTACATAACTTGTAGCAGCTATATATGCTTACTTAAACGAGATCTTTTCTGATGCCAGTGCCCGAACCCTGACTTCAATAAACCAGAATATCGGTGGAGAATGTTGCAGAAGTCATTAGTTGAAGCAATAGCTGATATGCTGATGTTTGGTGGAAAGGTACTAAATCATTGCCCTACCCTACTCTCATTTTTGGTAGATATTAGAGTTGAATGTAATCATCATATTTGGTGATAACCTTAACTGATAGGATATAAATGTGTGGACAAACTATTTTTTCTGAGGCTAAATTATGTTATTGGGATAATTACAAAAGCTACCCTGAGGTTTAGCCTTATTAAAAAAAGTCCTGTTATCTTTCAAAATTACAGACAATCCCTTGAGGTTTGTATTTACCTAACAACTACCGCCTCTTGAGGATGATTGAGGGTGCAATTTGTAAGATAAGAACAATGAGTAATTGTAATTTTAAAAGATAATTTTTTTTTTGTTATTACCCCAAAACCTCGGGGTAATTTTTGTAATTAACCCCTTATGTTATTGACATCTTGCCATACGATTTATCTACAACAGTCAGCTGGGTAAATAGATATCTATATATTTTTCCTCTCTTGACGTGCAGGTATTTCTCCAGTCTGATATAGAAGCTGTTGCTGTGAGAATGAAAATGAATTCCTAGAATATGGTAAGGGAAAGCTTGCAGTTGTCGAACATTCAGAAGATGCGGCAACTAATAAATTAGGATGGCTGAAGGAAAATCCCTTTGGAGTTCCATCAGATTGGGAAAAACACGTGTTAGACCGCAGTGACCCTATGTACAGACTTTTACTTTCTAAAGTGGAATGCACAGGCCAATGCAAATGAAATCTCTATTCAATCATATCTTGGAGTTTTCCTTGGTTAAAAGTTGTCTGTGGATAAATAAGCTCGTGGGGTGGTGGCTATTCATCTTTCTAAGACATGATTTATTTCTCCTCGCCCACTATGGCTGTTTTGCGGAAATATTCTTTTGCCAGTGGATTCTCCTTAAGAAGAGGTAAGCAGTTAGCAAATTGATAAAAATAACAAAAGCTTCAAATATATAAGCATAACTTTACCAATTTTTTTAACATGAGCACCTATTTATGCTTGAAAAGTATTTTATCGCTACTTTTCTCAATTTTATAGAGAAATAATTTTCATGTAAACAGAGTTTATGACTAGTCGTTTAATGATAAGTGTCTTAAACTGTCTCCATATTGCCATTTACTGTTAATATCTCTACTGATAAATATGTACCTTTTGTTGTTGCACATGAAATGCAGTGTCAGTTCCATCCTCTTCTGCTGGTGAAAGTTTGCTTGCTAGCTACTAAACGTATCAGACATATTTTTACCAAGGCCAAAACCAAGGGATTGTGCAATGGAGAACTGTCTGCAGTAATGGTGTTTCCTACTCAGATATTACAGTAAGTCAAGCAGCCTTGAGAGGGCTAAAATTAATTTTAGGATTAATTACAATAAATACCCTTGAAGTTCAGTTTAATTACAAAAAAAGGCAACTATTTTTTAAAACTACAAATGCCCCCTTGATATTTGTTCTATTTTACAAAATGCACCTTTGGGCTTTGAGGGGGTATTTTGTTAGGAAATACAAACATCGGGGATGTATTTGTAATTTTTAAAGAAAACTGGATTTTTTTGTAATCAGGCTAAACCTCAGGGGTAGTTTTTATAATTTACCCTGAATTCTATCTATCAACCGAACTTTATATTTCATTCAAAGATCTCTTTGCTTTCTCAGATGTATGAAAACTTCTGTACGTGGCACAGCAAGTCAGGAGAGAACGATAGAAGAAAAAACACCCAAGTTGGCATGCATTTGAACTTTTGATGAGGTCCATAATTTATATCATAACATTTCCTAAAGCATTTGTTGCCATTTTCGCCTGTCCAGGCTTGTCAATTTAGAAAATGACTGTTTACCACACAGTTTATAAAATATCATTGTTTCTTCTCTGTAGTGAACTTTACAAGAAGCAAACCAAAAAAATAATAATTTAATATCCTAAACCTTAAAACTCTAATTAAGCTTCATTATAGTATTAATATTAAATTCAAATGAACTACAATTCTTAACCAGCATCACTGCATGATGGGTGTTTCCTCATCATTAGCCATTAATTTATCTTTCAAATCCCTGATAAATTGATCAAAATTATCCTCTGAAGACCCATTGTCATCCATTGCATTCTGCAATATCGCATTTACATTCTTCACCTCTTGCTTCAACACCTCTGAAGAAGGTCCACTGATAAAGTCTCTGATCTTCTTGGCAACTTCCTTCCTATCAATCGATATTCCCCGATCACAAAGATCAATCCCAATCTTCCAATTGTCCACCACTAATTTCCTATTAGTGGGCTGATCGTACGCTAACGGATAACAAATCATCGGAACGCCACACCACATGCTCTCCAATATCGAGTTCCACCCACAGTGCGTCAAAAACCCTCCAACAGCTCGATCCGAAAGTACCATAATTTGATTACACCAAGGAATTATCAGTCCCC
Source organism: Rehmannia glutinosa (assembly GCA_016081115.2). Lineage (NCBI taxonomy): Eukaryota > Viridiplantae > Streptophyta > Magnoliopsida > Lamiales > Orobanchaceae > Rehmannia > Rehmannia glutinosa. Next base: position 2,562,761 of record CM071934.1, on the reverse strand, counting down.
TGTCTTTAACTTCATCCTTAAATCCTCTCATCATAGCATCAGTGTCAGCTGAGTCAACATTATCTTCTCGAACAACCCAAATGAAATTTACTTCACTGAGGAGAAGCCCATAAGCTATTTCTTCTATCACCTGTTTGCTAATCTGAACAAGGCTGCCAAACGAGACGTACAAAACTGAGCCAGGGGACTTAGATTCGAGCCAGTGGGTGCAGTCCGATTCTGACCATAAACTCTTGCTAACAGTATTTGTGAGGATATTTTTGGTGAAATTAATAGGGCCAATTGCGTAATTTGGCTGGTATTTGTTCAGAGCTGATAGTGTCCCAGATTCTAATTCATGGATTGTGTTGTGTAAGATAAAATCTGCCTTCTTCACTTTTTGAAATGTTTCCTGGACTATCCTGTGGACTATGCTTGCTTTACCCTCTTCCTTGAGATATGGCATTAAATCCTTTGTACTTATGGACTCAACTCCAGGTAAGTAGTTTATTTCTTCCTCAACATGGTCTGGTGATAAGTAACGAAAACCAAAAGTTAGTGTCTATAAAAATATGATAGTGCTAGGACTAATTACAATTTTAGTCTTGTAGCTATAGGAGTTGGCAATAATGGTCGTGCAAAAGTTACGATTTGCCAAAAGGCCCAGTGATTTTCTGAAAATTCTTGATTTCAATCATTTCATCATTTGGTCATTAAAAATTAAAAAATTTGCCAGGGAAATCCACGTATCCACATTTTTGACCCTATCTGTTGATATGAAAACCAGTTTTACTTGCATGGATATCTTTCAAGTGAGTTGATATGTTAATTGTGACAAAAACTCAGAAAAGAAAGGCTCTCTTAGAAGAGTCTACATAAGCAAAATTAGTTTCCCTATTTGGTCGGAAATGTGGACACGTGGATCTTTTTGGCAAATTTTCCAATTTTCATTGATCAAAGTACTGAAATCGAGTTCTTTTTTTTCAAAAAATTGTAGCTTGCAATTTATCTTGCTAGGTGCTACTACATTGGTTGGTGAGAGATAAAGAAAGGATAATTCTTTTTAAAAAAAAGTGAGGTTTGAGCTAATTACAAAAAACCCCAGAAATATTTCAAAATTACACAAAAATCCCCTCAGATTTGATTGTCTTAAATTTAAGAGGGTAACTGTAATATTTCTGTAAATATCAGGTGGAGTTTTTGAAATATTTTTTGCTTATGAAAGGGGACAATCCAACAATGCAAGATGGAATCAAACCTGGAGTTTTTTTTTTTTTTGCAATTTTCAAAAACCTCTAGGTTTTTCTGTAATTAGCCTAAAACTCAGTTTTTTTTTTTTTTTTTTTTTTTTGTAATTATCCCGAGGAAAAAATAAAAAAAGACATACCTTTGCATGGAAAGTGTCCATTTTCTTCTAGCAAGCCTATGTGGTAAGCTAAAGAAAAAACCAAAGCTGGTTCAGTCCACAAAGACACATTCAAGAGTTTGTACTTCTTGGCAATGGCTGCTGGCCATGTATACAAAGTGTCAGCAATCAGAAAAGGGACCAAACCAGGACCAGCCTGGAATATTGTTTTTGCTACAAATTCATCGACACGACCAGGAAAATCTCGCAACATGAAATCCCAATACTCCTCTGCGTGGAGTACTCGGTCGAATTCCAGAGGAAAACCGTCGTCGATCGTCGTGTAACGTATATCGAGACCACATTCTCGCGCTTCAGAAAACAAATCGGTTTTGCTACCGGTTTGGGATAACATGTGGTGAATAAATTCGAGGTGAGCGAAAGTTATGACGAAGCCCTTTGAAGCAAGTTTGATGGCTAGATTTAGAAATGGAGTTATGTGACCTTGGAATGGAAATGCCAGCATGATTGCATGAGGCTTTGGACAAATTTCAGTCATTTTTTTAAACTGCGATTATCTTTTGGTTCTTGGGTTTTAATTATTGCTCTTAAAGATCTCTATATGTAAGTGATTATGTACTTGCTTGGAGCCTTCGATGGAAGTTGCCGAGTACAAATGAAGTTTGGCGAACGCTGGCGAAGAGTCAAACAAATAAGGGATAATTACAAAAAAAAAAAATCCTCAGGTTTGGGCTAATTACAAAAAAAATTCAAAGATGTTTCAAAATTATAAAAAGCCTCATCAAGTTTGATTATATCTTAAATTGTAGAAGGCAATTGTACTATTTTTATATATATCAGGGGGATTTTTGAAATATTTTTTTTGCTTGTGAGGGGGAAAATGTAAGATTATATCAAACCTGAATTTTTTTTTTTTGTAATTTTAAAAAATTTCTGGAGTTTTTTGTAATTAGTCCAAATATCAGGCTTTTTTTGTAATTATCCCAACAAATTATGTCACTTTATTTTTTCATTCTTGAATTAATATTTGTTAGTCGGAGTAATTACTCGAGTTAAATTGTGTTTTGATCATTGAGTTTTTTAATGTCCACAAATACTGTAATGTTGAGGATAATGTTGAGAAATAGATTCTGAAAGATAAACCAACATTCTACTTTGTTTAAGTGTTTGAAAGGTAACGATAATTATCTATGTTAATTTCTCATTATTATAACGGCTGGCGACCGCTCGAGTGGAAAATTTGGAGAGTTTTTGTTATGTTTCAATTTGGAAAGATTTGGCCGATTTTGACCGAAAGGTCCAATTAAATTTGAATTGGGATTAAATCGCTTTCTACACTATATAAGAGGAATTTTGGGCCCCCCTATGGTTGACCCAGTGGTGTATGGTGGATTCTTGAGGCTAACGTGTTTTTTTTTTTTAACGACCCAGAGTATCTTCACATCAGCCGGGGGCACAAACCCCACACTTCCTTCGGACTATGAGATATCCGTTCTTCCTAGAGATGGTCTTAATCTCTAAGGGAGGAGGGACAAACCCCAAACCCTCACTCTGCGCGGATAGGATCCTCTATTCCAAACCGTGTTTCATCTCGTATTCCAAGTATCTTAAATACACGCCAATTGTAAATTAATGATGTCATCAATACATTTGGCGTGTAGGGATGATATTTGGAACACGAGATGAAATACGAATTGGAATAAAAATCTCGAGTGCACTCTGCGATAGTCAAGGTCTGAACCTAGGACCTTGAGGTGCAATTGCAACCTCAAGGCCACCAGGCCAACCATTGGGATGGTCACTAAACGCGTTGAGTTTAAACTTTAAAATCTTACATCTGCACCACTTGGCCGAGTCTGTCTCATAAGATTTGCACTATGGGTTTTACCTAGTTCATCTAGTTTACATAGTAGTTGTGGATCCCCTCATCATAAAAAAAAACGTATTGGGCCAATCAAACATAGGATTTAGACTATGCGTGTTTTATGGCAATATTTTAGAAACTAGACCGATGAGCAAATTGGTCAAGCTAACGGTTCATGGTCCAACCAGTAATCTAACCTGTTTAATAAAAACCACTTATTAAGGATAAATTTATTTAGATTAAACGCAACGAAAATTATTTCCTCTATTCTTCATAGGTGGAGGAGGGAAGAAAATTAGGAAGGAGAAGGAGAGAAAATAACAATTGGGATTTTGAAAGAAGAAAAAGAAATCAACTAAAATCAGTTAACATTTTGTGTGGTGCAAAAAAATGGAGCTTAATTGTCATGTCAAATCACCAAAAATTGTTACACAAAATTTGGAAATTTAGGTGGCAATTTGTGTCAAATCATCAAAATCTCTGAGCTTTTTGACATGTTTGCACATGATCGGTTATACTCGGCAATTTCCGATCAAATTACATAATTTTGGTCAACATATGTCTAAATGTCCAAACTTTTATAAGATATAGAACTAAAATTTAAAAGTTCTAACTTAGAGAACCAAATCTCAAAATAGCCTACCAAAGAAATTATTTTCCCTATTAATTATCAATCAGAATCAAACTATATGTATGTAAATCAATAGATTATAATATCCAAATATATATGTAAATTGGATATAAAGAGAAGTTATATACTAGATATTTTTCCCTTCAATTTTCGTAATAGAAAAAGATAAATTTATTTACTAAAAAAACATAAAACAATAATAATAATTGAACCGGATTAATTCGGTCACTAATTTCTGGGTTTTTAGCCGGGTTTAATAGGGTGACAATGGGTTTTTTAGTCACCTAGTTTTAATACATAATTGAATCGGGCATGTGACTAGTTCCCATTTAAACTGGCCGAACCGGCTGATCCGGGTTTCAAAACATCGCATTCTCCTAATTAATCTTGTTATTACAGATATGCTCAAGGCGCTTTGATCTCCTATCAGCCGGAATTGGGATTCAGCCATTAATATATCATGGACTTGTTAATATCGAAGCAATTAAAATGAGTTAATTGCCTATATAGTAGCCTTGATTAGGTATCTATCGACTATCATTCCCAAAGCCCAATTAAAATAAGCAACAATACTAAAAGATAACTTAACATTGTCCACTATATATTTATATGGGGGGCGGCACATTCATGTATGTAAATTAATGTATTTAGGGATAATTTCAAAAAGCTCCCTGAGGTTCGGGCCAATTAAAAAAAAACCCAGAAATTTTTGAAAATCGCAAAAAACTCCTAGATTTGATTCGTCTTACATTTTCTCCCTTCATAATTAAAAACATTTCAAAAACCATACTAATATATCTAAGAATATTACAAATACCCCCTTAAATTTAACACATAATCAAACCTGAGGGTTTTCTTTTGTAATTTTGAAACATCTCGGGGTTTTCTGTAATTAGCCGAAACCTCAGGGGGTCTTTTGTAATTATCCAATGAATTTATGCATACCTTTGCAAGGAAAATGGCCCCTTTCTCTTAGAAGGTCCAAGTGGTAAGCCAAAGAAAACACCAAGGCTGGTTGTGTCCAAAACGAAACATTCACAATATCGTACTTGTCGGCAATTGTTGCAGGCCATGGATAAAAAACAGCGTCAGTAACCAAAAAGGGTACAATAAATGGCTCAGATTGAATTGTTTTCCCAACAAATTCATCCACAAGACTTGCAAAATCACGCAATATAATCCCCCAATACTCATCAAAGTTGAGAACTCTATCGAATTCCAGAGGAAAACCATCATTAATCGTTGCGTAACGTATGTCAAGACCTGATTCTCGAGCTTCAGAAAATAAATCAACTTCAGTACCATTACTAGTATGGTGGGCCTTAGACAATTTTTGATGAACAAATTCAAGATGAGCAAAAGTGATAGTAAAGCCCTTAGAAGCAAGCTTGAGGGCTAGATTTATAAATGGGTTTATGTGTCCTTGGTATGGGACTGAAATCATGATAGCATGGCCCTTGCTTTGCTTGCCCATTTTCTCTTTTTGCTGTCAGATTGATTGTGTTTTATGAAACTTATGCTGAGAACCCAGATGTTGGATAACTTTTTGCAAAGTTTTTGAAAATTTGGGCTGCCAATATTGACTAAAAAGTTTGCAGCACTTATTAGATGTTGAAAAATGAAGGGAAAATTTCTTCAATTTCGGCCAAGCATCATAAATGCCAAAATTGGTTTTATTTTCGTTTTTACCAAACATGGGATTGTTTATGAGAATTTTCAGAAAATATACTATTCTCTTACTTCCACTTTTTCTCATTTTTTCTTACACTAATCACATCTACACATTTTTTCACAAAAAACTAATCATTATTATACATTCTCCCACAAATTTCACTATTCACTCACTCACACATTTCTAACTATCAATCACATCCAATCATTATTTTAAAATTTTTAAATTAAAACAACTTTCATCATTACATATCCATTCACACTAAAAAAATTTCAATAACTTCCATCAGAATTTTTTTCACTATTCTCTAGCAAAAAGAAAATTTTCAAAATGAAAGCATATCAAATCGCATTTTTCATTCTCATCCAAAATAACATTTCTATATTCCTCAAAAAAAAAATATTTCTATTTTCTCGGGTATTTTAAATTGAGAAACTTGAGATTGGTTTGTGTATCCCCTACCTTTGGGGAGGAGTTTTGTAAGTCTAATATGTACATAGTGGAAAATTTATATGCACTACGGTCTTGTAGTTTTTCCCGATTTAGATTTTCCACGTAAATTTCTCGTGTCCTAGTTTTATCCTCTTCAATAATTATTTGATTATTGGTTTGGTTCTTATTTTTAATTCAACCAAGTGAGAAAATAAATTTCTTATTTCCACTACACCTATGTCAGTTTGGCACTCCTTCCCAACAACTTATATAGTTAGGTAGCTAAATTTGTTAGGGCATATCAAGTGGCCACGCTTTTTTGTATGTCATGTCATGTGTCATGTCGAAAGCAAAAAAACCCACAATTTTACAAATATTTTTCCATATTGGTTAAACCTATTGTCCTATTCTACAACTTTTTAATAGTCCCAACATTCAATTTACAAAATAGTTAAAAAAGTGAACAAAATCAATTTCAACCCCTCTCTTCACACATGGGCCCCACATGAGCACCTTTTTGCATTATTTTCTTCTCCATGAACCCGATTGTGGCCACAATTGGGTCTTCTAGAAAAACCCAAAATCTTCTCTCACAATGGTGAGAATTTTGCATAACAAGGTTTTTTTTTGTGAAAAAACCCCTCCAAAATCCTCACAATTGGAATTACTCTTAGTTAAATCTGCAGATTATGTTTGTGTGGCATCTCCACTGGAAAATCTCTCAAAGGTTTTTCGACAGTTTTTGGTGTGCCATGTCATATGCCACATCAAAAGTAAAAAATCTATCATTTTACAAATCTTTCTCCACAATAGTTAAACCCATTCTACAACTTTTTAATAGGCCCTACCATCTAATTCACATATTATTTATCTTTATTTCACTTCTTTTGACATCTTATATAAATATATATTTGTGATAATTATTTTAATTAATATGTTTAATTTATATATTCAAAAATAATAATTTAATTAATGATTTAATATTTGATAAATATTTAATTATTTGGTCTCAAATATAATAATTTGAAAAAAATCTTACTGAATGTTCATAAATTTAAAATTCATCAATTACCTTAGTTTTTTAATATGTAGTGGTTAACACAAAACTGAACAAATAAACGGCTAGTTTCAAAAGAAGATTTTTAAAATGTTTTTTAATGAGAAACATAAAATTCATCAATTAGACACAATCTCTCTTCACGTGATGACAAATGGCCCCCAAACTTTTACCCTTTTGCACTCCATAAACCGAATCATGTCTACAATTTGTGGCTTCCCAATAAACCCCAAATCATCTCTCACAAATCTCTATTGTAAAAATCCCCGCCTAGCCCCGATTAATCCCCGCTTAGGCGCTAGGCCCTCCGTGTCAGCCTACGATTTTTTTCCGATTAGGCCCGCCTAATATCGCCCAGATCCCGCCTAACTCCCGCCTAATACCGCCCAGATCCCACCTAACCCGTCCCAGCCCGCGCAGACGCTGGCCGATGTCGCTGTTCAATGAGCGGCCTAGCAATGACTTTTACAACATTGCTCACAATGGTGATGTTTTTGTATGAAACGATTTTTCACCAAAAATTCCTCCAGAAACCTTACCATTGGAGTTGAACTGAATTGCAATCAATGTAACAATACAACCAGTCAAATTAATTATTATAACAGGTAAGGACCGAAGTTAACAGGAATCGAAATGAATTTGACAAGAGTTTTATCTTTAATTTCCACATATTATTATTGTCATGAGTTTGTTTTGATCCATAATTTCCTAAAATTGGATTATGTTGCCAACAAGTTCATCCACTCGAGCTGGAAAATCTGTCTCCCAAAAGTACGTGGCTTGCGATTCTGGGCCATTATGTTTTTGTCGTTAAATTGTGAAGAGATGCATATAGCTAAATAAATAAATAAAACTGTATAGAAATTTGAAGCGCTAAAAAAGATTAATTTTTAACATTTTTGTGGTGCCCAAAGATGGAGCTTATATTGCAGGACAGGGCATGTGCTACTAGCCAAATTATGTCACATCATCAAAATAGTAAGAAAACAAATATATGTTTGACAAAACTAGCTCCATTGGGACCAACGAAATGGCTAGAAGTTTGAGAATACCTTATTTTTTTTCTTTTCTTCAGTAGTAGTGATGGATTTTAATATTTATTGTGTCGACATTGGAGACTAGTTCAAGTATTGATTTTTTGAGCATATTGCGTGACTTGTATCTGTATTATGTAAATTTGGTGGGATGGGCACAATATAAAACCTTTAGGGTGCGATTGGATATACTTTCGTTTTGAAAATTTTCATTTTGCTAGAAAATAGTAGTGAAAAAAAATATGGGAGAAAAAAAATGAATTTTGAGAGTGTGATTGAATGTGAGATGTAAAAGTAATGATGAAAGTTGATTTGATGTGAGAATAGTAAAATAATGATTAGATGTGATTGCTAGTTGGAAATGTGTGAGTGAATGAATAGTGAAATTTGTGGGATAATGTGAAATAATGATTAATTTTTTGTGAAAAAATGTGTAGATGTGATTGGTGAAAGAAAAACTGAGAAAAAGTGAAAGTGAGAGAATAGTATATTTTCTGAAAATTTTCATAAACAGTCGCATTTTTGGTCAAAAAAAATTCTCCAGCGGAGCGAGAATAGATTCCCGCTCACATCCAATCGCAACCTTAGGAGTTTTACAATATCAAACTAACATAATATATTTTCTTCAACTAGAATGAAAGTAATATTTGAATGATACATATAAATCATCGCTACAAATCTACAACATGATCATTGACTACTACTTGCGTCACCAGTCGGTTGACATTCGTTCACTTTTGTAGTTTTGACATGAATTTTCGCCTCCAAATCCTCGATACATTTATCAAAATTTCTCTCCGACGACCCATCACTCTCCAACGCATCTCGCATTGTCTCCTTTACTCTATCCGCCTCCACCCTTAAATTCTTCGAAATAGAACCTCCACTCATGAAACTCTTAATCTTCTCCGCAACTACTTTCCTATCAACCGACATTCCCTGATCACAGAGTCTAATCCCAATCTTCCAATCATCAACCACAAGTTTCGCGTTCGTAATTTGATCGTATGCAATCGGGTAACAAATCATCGGAACGCCACACCACATGCTCTCCACAGTAGAATTCCACCCATTATGCGTCAAAAATCCTCCAACAGCTGGATCTGAAAGAACCATAATTTGATCGCACCAAGGAACTATCAGCCCTTCATCTTTAATCTCATCCTCAAATCCAACCGGCAAAACATTTGTATCACCCGAACCAAGGATACCTTCTCGAATCACCCATATAAAGTTTACTTCACTAAGTAGAAGCCCGTAAGCTATTTCTTCTATAATTTGCTTACTGGTATGAACAAAACTGCCAAACGAGACGTACAGTACCGAGCCAGGGGACTTAGATTCGAGCCATTGGGTGCAATCTGATTCGGACCGTAAACTCTTGCTAACAGTATATGTAGCAAGATTTCTGGAAAAATTAATAGGGCCAATTGCGTAATTTGGCTGGTATTTGTTAAGGGCTGAAATTATGTCAGATTCTAATTCATCAACTGTGTTATGTAAGATAAAATCTGCTTTCTTAATTCCCTCAGTCGCCATGGGCAAGCATTTAAACACTACACTTGCTGATCCGGCTTCCTTAAGATATGACATTATGTCCCGAGTATTTATTGATTTAACTCCAGGAATATAATTTATTTCCTCCTCAACGTTATCTGTTAGACAAGAAAAATAGCCTTAGCTAACATGTGAAACTAAATGCACTTGTTGAGTTTTGTATGTATTGAAATTTGAAAGATATTTAATGCAAGAAAAAAAAAATCAAAAAACGAGTGAATTTTAACTCCATCATAATAAATCAAAAGGGTAACCACAAAAACCTCGCTCAGGTTCGGGCTAGTTAAAAAAAATCAAAGATTTTTGAAAAATACAAAAAATACTTGACTTCGTCTTCTATTTCTCTTCTCATAAGCAAAAACTAATTCCAACCCCCTAATATTTATTGAAATGTTATAATTACCCCATAAATTTAAGATAAAATCAAATCTGATGGGCTATAATTAGCTCAAACCTAATGGGTCTTTTGTAATTATCCCCAAATCAAAAGATAACCTAATATTGTCACTTCAGATTAAAAATAGGAATAATTACAAAACAACATTAAAGTTCAAAAGGTAAAATAACAAAAATTATCCAAAAACTATGGAGCCGTAACAAAAGGGCCATCTAGAAATCATGTTTTGCAAAAAAAAATCCTATAACAATATAAACATTTCAATTTTGATTCTGCAAAAGGTATGAATTGCAAAATAGTAATGTAACTATATATAAATCCCAATTTTAGTTTTAATTTCTCAAAAAATTAAGAACTACAAAATGTGCATTTTTTAGGATCAAAGTCCAAAATCAAGAATTTTCCATAGTTAAATCACATTTTTGCAATCATTGCAAAGTAGTGCAAACTACTCGAGTGTGTTTGCAATACCTCGATATTTGTAATTTTGAAAGATAAATACACTTTTTTTTTTATAACTAAACTAAACATCAGCTTGATGCATACCTTCGCACGGAAAATGGCCGTTTTCTCTTAGAAGTTCCCAGTGGCAAGCTAAAGAAAATACCAAGGCTGGTTGTGTCCAAAACGCAACATTCACAATATCGTACTTATCGGCAATTATTGCGGGCCATGGATAAAAAACTATGTCAGTAACCAAAAAAGGTACAATAAACGGCTCAGATTGAATTGTTTTCCCAATAAATTCATCCACAAGACCTGCAAAATCACGCAAAATAATCTCCCAATACTCATCAAAGTTGAGTTCTCGATCAAATTCCAGAGGAAAACCATCACTAAACGTTGCGTAACGTATGTCAAGACCTGATTCTCGAGCTTGGGTAAACAAATCAACTTCAGTACCATTGCTACTATGGTGGGCCTTGGACAATTTTTGATGAACAAATTCAAGATGAGCAAAAGTGATGGTAAAGCCCTTAGAAGCAAGCTTGAGAGCTAGATTTATAAATGGGTTGATATGTCCTTGGTATGGGACTGAAATCATGATGGCATGGCCCTTGCTTTGCCTGCCCATTTTCTCTTTTGATGTTAGATTGATTGTGTTTTATGAAACTTATGTTGAGAACTAATGAGAAGTCCACCCATACATATGTGGATGGGTAAACTTTTTGAAAATTTGGGCTGCCAATATTGACTAAAAAGTTTGGAGTACTCAAATGTTTTAAAATGGAAGGAAAATGACAAAATGTCCTCAATTGTGGCTGACCATCATAAATTATTAAATGCCAAAATTGGTTTTGTCTTCATCTGCTGACTATAAATAGGCATGTGCTAGTACTAGGGCTGTGATTGGATACACATGCTTTTATTTTGGAATTTTTTTATGTGGTAGAGAATGGTGTGAAAAATGGAGGTGTGAATGGATATGAAATAAAGATTTAATGATAAAAGATGATATGATATAAAAAAAATAAAATAATGATTGGTAGTTAAAAATATGTGAGTGATTGACAACATCATTTTGGCGTTACTTGTCGGAACAACCACACAAAAATGCAGACGAAATCACAGGCGCACATAGTTAACTCTCAAGCTGACAATTCTAGTGTCGGAAACACTACGGGAGGAGAGCTCTCCTCGAAGATCTGAAAACGACCCTCATCCATCTGGAGGGGTTCCACAAGCAAAAGAAGTATGTATAGTTCGAGAAAGCCTTCAAGCTCTACTTGAAAAGGCCGCTCAGAACGCCCTGTGATAGCAAGCCCCAGCAGCAATTGCAGGACGACCCTAACTTGACTAGGATAGAGGAAAGGAACAAAGAATTGGGATACAACCAGACAATCAGGGAGACCAGGACTGTGCAGAAAGAGAAGCAGACATTGTAGTCCCGCTTGGACTCCACAAGCTTCCCCTACACTCCAGCTAAGAAGTAAAGAGTCCCGCAGGCTAGTCAAGCTAATTATGTAGTAAACAACTCCTTACAGGAGAATAAAACTCCCAAAAAAACCTGCTAATGACATTCATTCAATAATCAAAATTTTTGGGGAATTTTAATAATTTTGAAACCTTTATGGGTCTTTTTGTATCTATACCAAATCTTACGGGTAGATTTTATAATTATCTCTTAAATAGTTATGTATTATTGAAATATTTGGAACATATATCAAGATCCGATTTACACGCTTTGGAAAATAAATCTACTTCTCACTTGTCTTTCCGTGATGGGAATGAAATTTGGACAACATATGGTAGAGCTAGCAATAGATTGGACCAGTTTAGCCCAAAAATAGTCGGCCCACCATTTTTCTTGCCCTAGGCCTGCCCAAATCCCATGTTCATGCCTAAATCAAGTGGGGCTTAGAGCCTCTTGGGTCTGGGGCTGGGCCAAAATAGGCCCGACTCATTTTGGGCCTTATATGAATGTAGCCCAACTCGTCCCTATCCTCGAGCTGATCAAGCTAGCCCACGGGCCGGGCTGAAAATGCCAACTCTAACATCAAATTTAATAGATGAACAAAAAGTAATGACAAAACCCTTTGAAGCAAGCTTGAGAGCTAGATTGATAAATGGGTTAATATGACCTTGGAAGGAGAATTCAATCATGATAGCACATTATCCACGATACACCAAATATTATTTATTTGGTGCATAGATGAATTACAAATGTCCAATTTCTTATATGAATGAACACTATTTGGTGCATTGATGAATGACAAGTGTTCAATTTCTTATATGAATGGATGACATGTGTTTTAATTTATAAGAAACTGGACACTTGTATTATAAATCTACTCATACATTTACCGCTACAAAACCCATCTAAGTCAAGTGTTAACATTTGTGTGGTGCAAAAGATGGAGCTTAATTGCACTACAGGGCATTTACTACTAGACAAAGCATGTCACTTCATTTGTGAAAGGATAATAATGTTAACATAAACTCATCAAAGAAATTACAACTGGGGTCAACTGACCCAACGTCCCAGAGAATCAAAGTATACAATCACTAACTAATGGGGACATTTACTACTAGACAAAGTATGCCACTTCAAAACAAGGAAATAGGACATGAAAAATAAACGCGAGTTCGACAAGACCAACTCGATTTGGACCAAAAAAAAAGATTCTATGTGGAACTTTGAGAAGATTTTCTTTTAGTTTTTTAATAGATTTATATATATATTACAGATTAGCTAACTAGCTAAATTAGGAATGGTCAAATAGAACTGAATCCGGATTCGAAATCATAATTGGAAACGGTTCTAGAATTGTGGACCAGTCAAAGGTTCCAAAATCGAACCGAACCGTATAAATCGATTCGATTCAGTTCCTTGGCCAAAAAATCGTGGAATCGGCGGTTTTAACCATTATGGAACTGTTGTGGAACCGACGGTTAAAACCAACGATTTTTTTTTTGGGTAATAATATGTTAGAAAATATGTTAAATATTTATTATAATGTTTCATATTCGTAACTATATGAGACACATTTTAACCCAAACCTTGTAAGCGAATTACGTGAACTTTAATTCCTCTATACTACGATAGTATATATATATATACATTCTAATTTTATTATTAATATTAAGTGCAAAATTTAATTGAATATTAAGTCAAAGTCTTTTTCTTTCTTTTTTTTTCTTTTTTTATAACATAAAATGATCAACCATTGTAAAAAAAATCAAAAATTATCATAAGATAAACAAACGGTTCCTATTATCGAAACTGCACTACAACATAAATGACATTATGTAACACAAATTTTGTAGCACTTTTTACATAAGCTAAATATATAACACGTGTTTGTAACACTTTTTACATTACAATTTTTATGTAACACTTTTGTAGCACTTTATCAATATGTAACGCTCATATGTAATACTTTTAAATAAGTAACACTTTTTAAGTATCACTTTGTTTTGTTATTTCTTTTGTAATGCAAATAAGTATCACTTTATTTAAGAAGCACTGTTGGTAACACTATATTTTATTAATTGTAAAACTTTTTAGGCTATAGTTTAGTAACACAAAATTATATAACTTTCATTAAATCATGTCAAGATTTATTAATTAATTGATGTCACAAAATAGGTGAAGACAAAAAAAAATCACCAAACCTAAAAATTGTAGCTTCATGTACTCTGTTTTTTTTACTGAATTTTTGTTTTCTTTTTATAAAGTATTTTAGTTTTGCTTTTATTTTTTATGGAGCTAATTAATTCCGTTTTAATAACGATGAAAAATGCGCATGCATATATTTTATTATTATTATTATTTATTTTTTTTAATTATTACTAACGGAGACCAGTTTCATCGTTAACCTTTTTTTTTTTTACTTTTTTTAGAAAAATTACCAATGAAAATTGATGTTGTCGGTAATTACTTAGGAATTTTTTCCATCGGTAAATTATTTTTTCATTATTTATTTAATATTTAATTTTTTTACTGTTAGAAATTTTTATCTGTCAGTAAATTAATTTTATATATATATTTTTTATTTTTACCGATTGAATGTTAATCAACCGATAAATTTATTTTATATATTTTTTATATTTTAATTTTTTGTGTTCTTTTGATTTTCAAACTATATACTATATAATATAAAATTTAATATATACAGTGTATAATATAATTTAATATATTTATTATACTATATGTGTATGTGTATATATAAAATAAAATAAAAGTTGTAATAAGAATCAACTTAGCTTAGTGGCAAATTGTCACTTCCACACATAACAGGTCGTGGGTTCGAATCTACTTGGTGGCAAAAAACAAAATTTCTACAAAGTTTTAAAAAAAAAGTGTTACATAAGATTCATATGTAACACAGTAGAAGTATTTTTTTAAAAGTGTTACAAATATAAAAAGTATGTTACATAAGATTCATATTTTTTTAAAAGTGTTACAAATATAAAAAGTATGTTACATAAGATTCATATATAACACTGTAGAAGTATTTTTCTAAAAGTGTTACAAATATAAAAAGTATGTTACATAAGATTCATACGTAACACTTTAGAAATACTGCTTTAAAGTGTTACCAATAGAGAACTTAATGTAACACTTAAAAAAAGTGTCACCAAAAGCTACTTTGACCATAGGTAGCACGGGCAAGTGTAGCACCATAAAAGTGTTACCTATTGTCTATAGTAATATTTTATGGGCATTAGATAATATTTTTTGGTTGTTACTTAATATCATTTATGTTGTAGTGCTGGAACCGTGGAGGAATCGGATTCCAAACCGGAATCAGAACCATCACTTTTGATTTTGGAACCGTAACCGTGAGGCGATGGTTCCGATTTCTCCAAAATGAGGAACCGGAATCAGCGGTTCCGGAACTGTGGCCACCCCTAAGATGAATGACAATTTTGCAACAAAGCATATTAGTGTACTATTTCTTAAGCAGAAGGATTGAGCGTAAACTAAAGTAGGCAACCGAACTAATTTCAAGATTTGAGTCCTAAAATACATATAAATTAGGGTAAATTACAAAAATTACTACTCAGAACTAGTCTAATTGCAAAAAAAAAAAAAAAAAAAACAGTTAGTTTTCAAAATTACAATTATCATCTTAAGGTGTTATAAATATCCCTTAGCTTGAGGTTTGTATTACAACGAAATTGTATCTTTCTCTTGAGGTGACAATCTGTAAAATAGAGAAACAAATATAAATTATTTTGTAATTTGAAAAATAGTTGATTTTTTTCTTCATCTATATTTTAATTATCACTAAAATATTATCATTGATGGAGGCAGACCCATGATTTATAATTAAGAGAGTCCAACTACGGAGAATATAGGATGGGTACATACCCCCAGGTAACTACACATGTTTCGACCATGATGGGACAATATGGATATTTTTTTCCGGGTTTGGGACGATTACGAATAATATATATAATATTTTAATGGGGTTTGGGATGAGAATGAGTAATAATAATATCATAATATTCTAGTAGAGATATCCTAGTGATAACAATTAAAGAACGAATTATATATATTTATGATTATATTTAAATATGTTATATTTGCATCAAAAAATTACATCAAGATTTATAACTAAATATTTAAAATACATCAATAAATTAAATCCTAATCAAGATTAATATTCCACAATTTTAAATATTATGATATATATCAAGACCCACACAATAATTTATTCAAACTTAAAAGTAATAGTCATGGCTTGTGTGGATAAAAACAAATTCTATTGATCAATAATTTAGGTTGGGGCAGAAAAATTTTGGGGGAGAGTGGGGGCAAGGCCCCTTGGCTTATAGAGTGATTTCGACATGATCATTGATCAGTGCTCGCATCGCTAGCTAGTTGATCACATTTCTTCACATTCGTAGTTGTGGAAACAATTTTCTCCTCCAAATCCTTGATAAATTGATCAAAATTTCTCTCTGACGACCCATCAGTCTCCAACGCATTTCGCATTGTCGCCTTTACTTTATCAGCCTCCACCCTTAAACTCTTTGAAATAGAACCTCCATTTATAAAACTCTTAATCTTCTTTGCAACTTCTTTCCTATCAACCGACATTCCATGATCACAAAGTCTAATCCCAACCTTCCAATCATCAACCACAAGTTTCGCGTTAGTGATTTGATCAAACGCAACCGGATAACAAATCATCGGAACGCCATACCACATGCTCTCCACAGTAGAATTCCACCCATTATGCGTCAAAAATCCTCCAACCGCCGGATTTGAAAGAACCATAATTTGATCACACCAAGGAACTATCAACCCTTTATCTTTAATCTCATCCTCAAATCCAACCGGCAAAACATTAGTGTCACCCGAACCAAGGATACCTTCTCGAATCACCCATATAAAGTTTACTTCACTAAGTAGAAGCCCATAAGCTATCTCTTCTATAATCTGCTTACTAGTATGAACAAAGCTGCCAAACGAGACGTACAATACTGAGCCAGGGGACTTGGATTCGAGCCATTGGGTGCAGTCTGATTCGGACCATAAACTCTTGCCGACATTATTTGTGGTAATGTTTTTGGAGAAATTAATAGGGCCAATTGCATAATTTGGCTGGTATTTGTTTAGAGCTGATAGTATATCGGATTCTAATTCATCAACTGTGTTATGTAAGATAAAATCTGCTTTCTTCACTCGTTGAAACGCCAAGAACAGAGTTTTATACACTGCACCTGTTGCGGGTTCCTTGAGAAATGACATCAAGTCCCTTGTATTTATTGACTCAACTCCAGGAACATAATTTATTTCTTCATCAACATTATCTGTTGGATAAGAAAATTTTCCATTCTCATGTGAAAATTAAATGAACTTATTGAGTTTGTATTGAAAATTCAGATTTAATGAAAGGAAAAGTTTCAAATTTCAAGTGAATTTAAATCCGGCATAGACTCATAATAACTCAAAAGATAAATTAATATTGTCCGGTTTCAAACGCCTATCTATATAGACACACGTGCTAAATTGCAATTTTAGTCTTGTAGCTATAGGGCAATAAATATGGTCCTACAAGAATCATTCCATAATTTTCAACGAAACTTCCAATTTCAGTTTTGACAGACGAAAATTGAAAGTTTTGATGGAAAATTCAATGTGTTTATATTTCCGACCAATCTTGTTGGTGTGGATTGTGTAAACCAATTTCATTTATGTGAATATTCTTCGAGCGATTTTTTCTTTAATTTCACGAGTTTTTATCTCAATCAACATGTCAACTCACTTAGAGAATATCCACCACATAGCGAAATTATTTTCACATATGCGTGTTTTGACAGAAATCTGGACATGTGAATGTTAGTGGCAAATTTTCCAATTTTCTGTTGAGCAAATGACTGCAATCGAGAGTTTCTTTGAAAATCACGAGATTTTTTAACAAATCGTGATTTTTAAGGAATATTAGAAAACCAGAGAGCGAATATGTGTATGTATCTATTTCAATAAGGGCTTAATTGCAATTTTGGTGTTGTAAATATAAGGAGGTGACATATTTAGTCCTATAATTATTGTGTGTAGCAGTTTTGGTCTCGTATGTATAATAAAAAATTGGCATATTTGGCCCTCTAAGTATGCTCTGTAGCAATTTCAGCCCCATAAATTTTGATTTTTATGCAATTTCAGTCCCATAAGTTCTAACTTTGTGCAATTTTGGTACTGAAATGATGAAATATGGCTTACCCATCCGGGACCAAAATTGCACAAAAATAGGACTTACTAGACCATAATTGCATATAAATTAAAATTTACGGGACTAAAATTGCTATGTAGTATACTTACATGACTAAATATGACACTCATTTGGAGTTACATGACCAATATCGTTACATAAGATACTTACGTAACTAAATATGCTACCCATTTATATTTACAAGACCAAAATTGCAATTAAGCGTATTTATGCAAGTGTATGCATACCTTTGCATGGAAAATGACCTTTTTCACTCAGAAGGTCCCAGTGGTAAGCTAAAGCAAACACCAAGGCTGGTTCCGTCCACAAGGAAACATTCACAAACTTGTATTTTTCGGCAATGGTTCCAGGCCAGGCATACACGGTGTCAGTAACCAAAAAAGGGACAATAAACGGCTCAGATTGAATTGTCTTCCCAATAAATTCATCCACAAGACCTGCAAAATCACGCAATATAATCTCCCAATACTCTTCAAAGTTGAGATCTCTATCGTATTCCAGAGGAAAACCATCACTAATCGTCGTGTAACGTATGTCAAGACCAGATTCTCGAGCCTCGGAAAATAAATCAACTTCAGTGCCATTGCTACAATGGTGGGCCTTGGACAATTTTTGATGAACAAATTCAAGATGAGCAAAAGTTATGGTAAAGCCCTTAGAAGCAAGTTTTAGAGCTAGATTGATAAATGGGTTTATGTGTCCTTGGTATGGGACTGAAATCATGATGGCATGGCCTTTGGTTTGCTTGCCCATTTTCTCTTTTGCTGTTAGATTGATTTTGTTATATGAAATATTACTACTTATATAGTTACTAGTTAGCTAGCTTTTTTCATTTAATTTGAATCTGATATGTTTGTGTGGTGCTGAATTGCAATATATCGATGTAACAATATTACAGCTAGATGAATTAATTGGTACAATTTCAAGATAAGAACTGAAGTTAACAGGGGCCGAAATGAATTTGACAAGACTGTAGTACATATTTGGACCATCAAAAAGGCTATTTTATTAAAAGTATGGCAAAATTGTTGTAATGGGTCATCAACTTGAATTATTGGCCTAGATTAATAATGTTTCGGTATAATAAGAAAAGGGAGTTGATTTCAAAATAAAGGTATTTTATTAAATGAAATGTTTACTTATATCATTTCATAATTAAAATAGTAATCACTTCAGTGTTATTTGCAACTTCATCTCCGATCTAGCTAACCATTTTTCTTTCATAGTGAGGAAATCCGCTACCACTATTTTTGGCAAAATTGCAAAATTTGTCCTGTAATTATAAGACGGTAGCAAAAAGGCCCTGTAAAAATCACAGTATTAATGTTTGAATTTTCTCAAACATTATCTTTTTCTTCTTTCGAATTTTTTTCTTAGGATTTGATTCTCTTTTGTGATTAATATTTGATTTTTCCAAGTAGTTAAGTTAGAAGTTTATATTCGGTTTTTCTAACTCTACTAACTCCTTGGAAGTTTATTATAGTGGGTGGTTTTCCTTAAAACTTGCGGGAAGTTTTTCTCTACTTTCTTGCGGGGAAGTTATTCAAGAAGATAGCTATTTAAGGATCGAAAAGCCAAATTTCGCGTCTGATTTTAGGAGATTTGAGAGTTCATCTTCCAGCCTTTTCACACCAGAAAATTCTGCAGAAGCTCAGTGATACCAAGAATGTTGGCAACATTGTTGGCATCATTTTTAGAACTCGAGTTTTGATTGTTTATGTGAGATAGATTCGGTGTAGTTTGAGTGTTTGGAGTGCACTAAATATTTTCTCACGCTTTGTGAAAGAGTGTTGTTACTTTTGGAGACACAAGGGGAGTTGTTCTTCTAGTTTCCTTATTTACTTTGTATTTTTGTATTTTGTAAACAACATTACCTTTTGGATAATATTTGTTCTAATGAACACCGTACAAGTATTTTATACTTGTACAAAATTTTCAATCTCTTGTGTCTTGTATTTGATTCTGTCTTTATTTCATACTTTGTGAAATTATATTTTTAATTAAGTCTTTCATTTGTGTTTTGCAAAGTGTTGGCATCAACATTTGCCATTTTTGCATTTTCATTAAATTGGACCCTCCGATTCTTTCAATTGTATCAAGAGCCTTCACTTTAGAGCGATCTTAGTGTGATCTATTTTTTTTTTTGCGGTGTTATTATGATGGAAATTGAGTAGTTCCATTTTTCGACCCTCTGTTTTGGGTGGAGCGAACTATTCTATTGGAAGGTGAAAATGAGGGCTTATATCAAGTCCGTTGATGAAAGAGCATGGAAATCGTTTCTTACGGGATGGACACCACCAAGAATCGTTGACTTTGAAGGAGTTACAATAGACAAACCCGAGGAGATTGAGTGGCAAAACGATGAAATCTGATTGCAAGCTTTAATTCTAAAGCTTTAAATGACATATTTACTGCTATTGATATGTTTTTGTTCAAAATAATTTCTAATTGTGTTTCAGCAAAAGATGCTTGGGATGCATTGCAATTGCATTGTGAGGGAACACAAAGTGTTAGAAGAACAAAGCTAAGACTCTTAGCAAGCAAATTCGAGAATCTGAGAATGGAAGAAGAAGAGACCATTGCTTCGTATAATGCAAAAATCTGTGATATTGCTAATGAGGCACAATCAATTGGAGAGCCTATTAGCAATGAAAGATTGGTAAGTAAGGTAATGAGATCTCTTCCCGAAAGATACAATGTTAAGATCTATACTATTGAAGAAACCAAGGATACTGATACTCTTAGACTTGATGAACTTATTGGTATTTTACAAATTTTTGAGTTAAACTTGGGGCAACAAAAAGAACATCATGTTGAAGACAAAAGTATTGCTTTTAAAACCCAAACTGGTTTTGATTTTTGTGATGTTCAAAGTAATGCAATGGAACATTTTATGAAAAAACATTCATGAATGTGATTTAAATGAAGAATCTATTGCATTATTGACCTTACGGTTTAATAATTTACTCAAAAAATCTTCTTTGAATGGCAAAGATTTCAAGTCTAAGAAACATTTTTCTGGTAATTCTTCAAATTTCCCTAAAAAGCTTGAACCAAATCAAGAGAACAATTCTTTAAAACCAAAAAACCTTGATTTGATTCAATGTCGTGCTTGCAAAGGATTTGGTCATTATGCAAAACAATGTGCAAACACTCTTAGGGAAAGAGGTATGGATTTTACTGTATCTTTAAGTGATGAAGAATCTGAAGATGATGACGAAAATTGCAAGGGACTTGTAACGATTCTTGAGGAAGAGAAGCACAAATCTGATGGATTCAGAAATGATGCAACAAATGATGCCAACACTGAGGCATCACAAGACATATTTGCTGATTCTGAATATGATTTTGTTAATCATTTTGCATCATTTTTATGTTTGAATTCAGGGTCAAAGTATGTTGATCTAGAAGATAAATGTCATGATGATTTGCAACTTAAATGTGAAGATCTTGTCAAAGAGAATGACATTTCAAGAGAATCTGTTAGGAGATTGGAAGTTCTTTTAACAAAGAAAGACAAAGACCTTGATCTAGTAAAATCTGGACTTACTAGTCTTAAAAAGACAATAAGTAAGTTTGATTCTAGCTCTGCTGTTATTGATGATATATTTTTGAAAGCTAGATTTGATAGAACTGGATTAGGATATGTTAATGCAAACAAAACAAATTCTTGTAAGAAGACTGTCATTCTATGAAAAAAGGGAATGCTGGAAAAAGTGGCAAATCATTTTTCAAAGACAAGTTCAAAAAGTCGGAAAGTGTTTTAAAACGTAAGTTTGTGTGTCATTACTGTTTTAAACCTGGGCATATTAAACCTTTTTGCTTCAAGCGAAGAAAGATAAGGTTTTGGGTAAAATGATGCGAAGTGATACATGACCTTTGTTGAGGACACTTTCAATTTTTGAGAATTCTTCCGATCCTAATTTGGTTTTTTTGGTGATAATGATCATTGTTGTGTTCAACACATTGCCACTGAACATCCGTTAGCAGATATTTTCTCTCAATCTTTGGATTTTGAGAGGTTTTATTGTCTAAGAAAATCTCTTGGTTTGTGTGTTCTTTAAAAGTGTGATGCTTCATGTGTTGCATCACTGTATGACACATCCTGTTTGTATATATTTTTTTTGTTTTGTTGTTAGCTTGTATTCTTGAGTTTTTCTGTATTGATGCATCATCTTTTGTAGGCATTTTTGTGCAACTCAAATTCTTAAAAGAAGTCAGCAAACAGATTTTTTTTTAAAACTTGCTTTTTGGGCATATTTGTACATTTTGGCTCATTGATTGTGTAAATGGATTGAGATATATTTCTCTGACTTTCTTAAGTTTTTTGTACTATTCTTATGCCCGTGGATCTGTTATGCAAGTAAAAAAAAAGTAAAAAAAAAAAATATCTGTTTCTGTCATTTAAATTGAGTTTGTTGTTACAGAATGATCTTGCAAATCATGACATCATTGTACATATCACCTCATGATACTGATGTGTGTTTGTTTTATATATATTTTTCGTTTTTGTTTTATTACTATTTCTAATATATTTAAAAAAAACAAAAAAAAATTGTGAAAAAAATCTGCAAAACCTGATGTTTAGTAGTAATGAGTTGTTATTTTTTACCTCTTTTCTTCTTTGTTGGATAACTGGTCCTAACTTCTTCTAAATGAAGATAATGGGGTATCAAAATGCTCTCAGTGAGCTTGTATGTTGTTATTTTCTCTCTTTAAATTACGGAGGCTGATTTCAATCCAAAAAGGGGGAGAAAGTGGCACAAAAACAAGCTTGAAGCAAATACAGTGGAGATGGTGATTCTGAGAATGATGCCAACATCTGAGGCATCCTTTTTAGACAGCTGAACTTTCTTGTTAGAAGAGTATTTGATGTTTTTGGTACTTCTTGTTTCTGGCTTATATTCGGGGAGATTTGACTTACGGTATTATGGGGAGATTGAGCTGTGTTTTTGTGCAAAAGGTTTTGTCAGAAATGCGTAAGAAAGGGGAGATTGTTAATGTTTGAATTTTCTCAAACATTATCTTTTTCTTCTTTCGAATTTTTTCTTCATTTGATTCTCTTTTGTGATTAATATTTCATTTTTTCCAGGTAGTTAAGTTAGAAGTTTATATTCGAGTTTTCTAACTCTACTAACTCCTTGGAAGTTTATTGTAGTGGGTGGTTTTTCCTTAAAACTTGCGGGAAGTTTTTCTCCTCTTTCTTGCGAGAAAGTTATTCAAGAAGATAGCTATTTAAGGATCGAGAAACCGAGCCAAATTTCGCGTCTGATTTTAGGAGATTTGAGAGTTCATCTTCCGACTTTTTCACACCGAAAAGTGCAGCAGAAGTTCAGTGATATCAGGAATGTTGGCAACATTGTTGGCATCATTTTTAGAACTCGAGTTTTGAGTATTTATGTGATAGATTCAGTGTAGTTTGAGTGTTTGGAGTGCACTAAATGTTTTCTCACGCTTTGTGAGGAGTGTTGTTGCTTTTGGAGACACAAAGGGAGTTGTTCTTCTAGTTTCCTTGTTTACTTTGTATTTTTGTATATTGTAAGCAACATCATCCTTTGAATAATTTTTGTTCTAATGAACACCGTACAAATATTTTATACTTGTACAAAATTTTTAATCTCTTCTGTCTTGTCTTTAAATCTGTCTTTATTTCATACATTGTGAAATTGTATTTTTTATTAAAAGTCTTTCGTTGTGTTTTGCAAAGTGTTGGCATCACTTTTGACTGCACACTGCATATTCATTAGAATTGGACCCTTCAATTCTTTCACACAGTTTCAAAAAAATCATGTAATTATAGCAAACTCTCGGTTTTGGTCTGCAAAATGCACGGTTTGCAAAATAGTCTTGTAACTATATGTAAATCTTAATTTTGGTACTAATTTCATCGTATTTCAGTCACGTGAGTTGAAAATGTAGTTCTCAATTACAAGCAGTGTTGTAAAAATCGTCCTAGGCGGCCGCCTAGGCGCTACGCGCTCCTAGGCCGATCCGATTTTTCCCAAATCGGCCAAAAAAATCGTTTTGGACGAAAATCGGCCTAGGAGCCCGCCTAGGCGGCACCAAATCAGAGCTAGGCGCTCTCCTAGGCGGCCAAAAACTCGGGCCTAGGCGGGAAAAATCGGCCAAAATTAAAAAGATATAAAAAATAGTGTTGTTCCTAGGCGCCCTAGGTGCTAGGCGCTGGTCTGTCGCCCGACTAGCGCCTAGCGATTTCTGCAACCATGATTACAAGTGATATTATGACCAAAATTGAGAAGTTCATATAGTTGCATAACTATTTTGCAAATTTTGCATTTTACAGGACCAAAATTGAGACGTTTATATAGTTACAGGACCTTTTTGCAAAACATGATTTTTACATGACTTTTTTGCCATCGCCCTATAATTACAGGAATAATTTTGCAATTTTGACACTATTTTTTTGTGCACACTCGGTACGTAAATCTCGAGCTCGACATAGATTAATTTGCAAATCAAACCAGACCAGCATGCTGATGGGCAAGTCTTCTGTCATAGGCGACCAAGTGGTACTTACGGTGTAGATATTGGAGATTCCAACTTAAGATTTTAAGCCCCCTAAAATTCATCCTAAAATAGTGGAAAGATCTCATTCATCCAAAATTTTCGATTAATAGCCAAAATTAATTTTCATGGTCTTACCCCAAAAAATTTGTCACATTTGAACAATTCATATACATATATAGGATTGGTTCAAATGAGACCATCCTCCCTAAGGGACACAATGTGGACTCATCTTACTCATTAATCTTAAAAAATTAAGGAATGCTATTAATTCAACTTTTTTTTTAATTCTTTCCTATCTAGTTTTCGCTGATTTTAAGGGTAAGGTTGTAATTTTGTAATTCAAATTAGTGGTCCCGGCGGGTTTTATGGGCTGAGATTGAAACTTCTGGATTTTGTGGCGTAATATATTTAAGGAAGCAATTTTCTTCCAAATATTTTTATTTTACAGTATAGTTAGTGTTCTTCTACTGCTTAATTAGCTATCAAAAAATGCATATTTAGTTATTTTTTGTTGCCTTTTTACGAAAACAAGACATAATTGAATAAATTGTCTTTGCGCATATTTAGTTATTCTACACTTGCATAAATAGGTTCAATATAATGCATATTTAGTTATGAAAATGGGATGTTGGTTTTTGGAAATTATGAAAATGAGATGTTACATAATGTACTGCATATTTAATTATTCCACACTGCATAGTTAGTTGATTTTGTTGCATAGTTTATGAGGCCTTGCATAGTTGGGTATACTGTACTACATATTAGTTTTTTTACGTTGCATAGATAGTTTTCAGATAATGCATATTAAGTTGATTTTTGTTGCATATTTTCAAATATGTAATATCCTACAGATATATGCATCGTTTCATAAGTATCTGTGCTTCATTCCATAAGTATCTATACATCGTCTGATTCGTGAAAATTACAGTGTTTGAAGAGTTTATGTTAATGGCTAGTTTCGAGTTCTCTATTGATGTCTACACCATACACCATTGATGATGTTGGATAGAGTTTTTTCCACGACTGATGATTCATCATGATTCGAACTCACATGTTCGTTGTTTTTTTCATTTGGAACATAAATCACATGTTCTTCACTGTTTTATTTTTACAGTTCGAGTCACTACAAAAAAAAACTGTGTTTAGTGACGCTAAAATTTTCACTTGGAGACGTTTATTAGCGTCACAATGTATATTACCTACGCTTTTGAAAGCGTCATGAGTTGCGTTCTTAAATTTGATGTCATGAAAATATTTGTGACGCAACATCTATGCGTAGGTAAATTTCTTTTACTGACGCTTTATCAAATGCGTCGTTATGTGGTGACGCTATTTTCTGTCACAATTAATAAAGATCTAATATATTATAAATAAAGCTTTGCTTACATTAAAAGCGTCGTTAAATTTAGGGACGCTATTAAGAGTCTTGAAAGTCGCGACGCTTTTGAAAATTAGTGTCATTAAAATTATGACGAATTTTACATTTCTAGCTTTTGTAAAATTTATTAAAAATCAATTGTTTAAACAAATTTAAAAAATTTAAACTTAATATTTAATTTTTGACTCATTCTGAATATATTTGTTGTTAGTTAATTATACACCACATAATGTGTATTTATTTACTCTCAAAGTCACCTCAGCACTTTAATCTTTTGATGTGGGATAGATATTCCAACTTTTTACTTTGTGACGCTTTTTAATAAGTGTCGTCATTTTAATGACATAAGCATTAAAAGGGTAAGTAAATTTTTAAAATTTGGAGACAACTAAAAAAATGCGTAAGTAAATTAGAAAGTGTCATCAATTTTATGGCGCTTTTTACTAAGCGTTGTCATTTTAAGGACACAAATAAAAAAACGTAAGGAAATTCTATAATTATCGTGACACTTATAAAAAAAAGTCGGTAATTTTATTAAGATAATGACACTTCAATAAAAATATCATTAAATTTACTAAAATGCTAACGCTTTCTAATAAATGTCACTAATTTCTATAATTTACAACGCTTTTTAAAAAGCGTCATTAAATACTTATTTATAATGACGTTTTTTGGTAGCGTCATTAAATTTGTGTTGGGATAGATCATGTTTCTTGTAGTGAGTTCTTCAAATTTGCGTTAATGGTGGAATTGTGTGTGTGTGTGTGTGTGTGTGAGAGAGAGAGAGAGAGAGAGAGAGAGAGAGAGAGAGAGAGAGACGTGAGAGAGACACATGAGATTGAGAGAGAAAGAGATTTGATTCCATTTTTGTAACTACCGTGTTATGTTATTTTACCCTATTACCTTTATATTCATTAAATTAATATTTTAATGTAATTTTTATCCATTAAATCACACCCATTGATTAATAGTGGGCGATGGTTGAGATTAGTCAATTGTATCTCACATAGAGACATGATCTCACTTGATCCTCCCACTACATATATATAACCTTCTTTCACTTGAATCAGACAAAAAAGTGAGAATTCTATTTTTATACTTTACGTTTTTTTTTTCCGAAACGGTAGTTTTATATATAACTGAAGAAAAAACATACAAAGAGGCTAAATAGCCCAATCCATAAGATTACATAGAGCGATCCGTATGGAAAGCAATTTTCCAGATTCAAACTGAAAGACTGAAAATTGCAAGATAAACTCACAAAAGGTGGTCATAATCCCAAATGAAAAGAAAAATACAGGGCTTGGAAAAATAACAAATGAAAAATTTTGCAACAAGAGAAAAAACCAAAACTCCATCAAATGGCTAGTAGTTCCAAATCCGTCACAAAACCTTCCTTCAATCATCAAAATGCTCAGATCCAACTCCATCTCGTGTCTTTCTTCGATGAAACCATTATGAAACCACCTTCTGCAGTATATCAACCACCAAAGTCACCAGATCTGAAATTCATCGGCCAGATCTACATCCAAAAAGACCAGATTTTGAACCCAAATAGACAGATCTGAAACAAAGCAAACGAAAACAAAAAATAAAAAATAAAACAAAAATAAATTCCCACAAAGGGGAAACCAAACACTCTCATTAAGAGAGACTAAAGTCCCACAAGGGGAAAAATACACTCCCAAACTGGGAGAAAACGCAAGAAACCAAAGAACTAGAGCATTTTAGTTGTTCTTCCATCCTCCTTATTGGAGGAATGGGGGAAAAATAGGGTATATGGTTGAGAAGATGTAGAGAGAAGATGTAGAGAGAAGGAAGAGAGAATGGAAGAAGAGAGAGAGAACATGGGAGCATTTTTATACTTTACGTTAACTAATCACAAATACGTTAATTAATCACAAACATTAAAGAGTGTGTTGATATGTTTCCGTATATATTAATTATATATTTACTGTGTGTTTGTTTGTAAAATATTATATATATTTATATTATAAGTAGTGTACATGTGTATATTATTGTAAATATGTGTGCGCCATGTGAGTGGCCACTGGCCAGTAATATATGTATGTATAGGGGGTGTGTGTGTGATATATTCAATGTGTATTTGTTTGTAAAATATTATATATATTTATATTATAAGTAGTGTGTGTATATTATTGTAAATGTATGTGTGCCGTATGAGTGGCCAGTAATATATGTGTATGCGTGGTGTGTGTGTTATATAATTATATTAATAAATACGTATATATTATATCGTGAATTATAATGGTGTGAAGTGTGACAATGATATGTGCTATATCATATATAGGCTAAATTGCATTTTTAGTCTTGTATCTTTGGGCCAGTGGCGTTTCTAGTCCTTTAACTATTTAGATTTGCAGTTTTGGTCCTGGACAATTTTGTCTTTATGGCAGAATAGCATTTTTGGTCTTTTATTTTTCGGAAGATAGCAATAATAGTCCTATAACTTTCGATAATTAGCAATATCAATCCTTTCATACCATAGCTATTTTCAATAAACCCAAATTTCATAGATTATAGGAATTTGCTTTTTCTGAAACCTATTTTGTGTTTGATAAATGGTTTTATCATGATTTTGATGATTTAGTTTTTATACCAAAACAATGTTTTTTTAAGGTTGTCCAAATACTCCAAAATGATTTAAAATGGTTTTAATATTTTACGGAGTATTTCTTCAAGTTTTATTTCAGATAAAATTGGACAACACTTCTAATGATTCTATGTTTATACTTCAAAACAATGTTTCTAAATGTTGTCCTAATACTCCCGATCAGTCTAAAATATTTTCACTATTTTTCGGAGTATTTCTTGAAGTTTATTTTCGATATAAAATTGGATAACACTTTTGTTTTGAGGTCAACCGGGTCGCCAGTATAGGGCAACCCGCACTGAAAGTTGAGAAAAACAGAAAACTTCATGTTTGCGAGAAAATGGTCGGGCAACCGGTCGCCCTATAGGGCAACCGGGTGCCGTCGGACCGGCCGACCCAGGCGGCCGTGCACTGGGAGCAAAAATTGAAAGAACATTTGCCCCGTTTTTTGAAGTTGTGCGACCGGTTGAAGTAAGGGACGACCGGTCGAACCCTACGTCGGCCGCCGCCTGCGTGTAAATATGTATTCTCATTTTCAAACGTCTATTTGTGCGCCGACGTGCCGCTCTTAAGTTTGACAAAAAAATGTAACCGTTGTGCACAGACATCTTCTCCTTAATTTGTGGGATTGATTTTAATGACTCTTTTCTTCAATTGTCTTGCAATTTTTTGAAATTCATGTCCCCAAGAGGAGCCTATCATGTACAAGACATCTTCTATAAATAGAGGAAGAATTGAAGCAACACTATAAGAGAGAATTGAAATACAACACAACAAGATACACTTCAAGCAAACACTTGGTCTTTCATTGTTATTATTCTTGTTGTAAAATTGCCTAGCTTATCACTTTCACATCTTTGAGGTCTAGGCTTTTCTTGATTACACTTCGCACTCAAATTGTATTATTCATTATTGAGTTGTAATCTTGATTTTTGGTTATCATTCAAACACAAGATATCCTTGTGAGTGTTCTTGTGGTAAGAACATACTTGGATGATCTAGGTGTTAGGTGTGGGAAGATTGTGGTAATCTTCAAAGGGAGATTGTGGTAATCTCCAAAGGTGGTGTCGAAGAAGAGTGTGGTGCTCTTCAAGTTGTTGTAAGTTGAATTTGTATTAATTTTGGTAATTAATAAAATTCTTTTTCTTTTCGAAATCCATCCCGGATATACTGGGGTGGTAGAGGATTAGGCCCTAGGTGGGTTGAACCTCTTTAAATCAACGTGTGTTGTTTACATTTCGCACCTTTATTATTGTGTTTGAGCATTCGGTTGTAAAAAGAGGGCTAAATCGAAAAGATGGAGATAATCTATTCACCCCCCCTCTAGATTATCGTAGCCGTTTGGACTTACAAGTGGTATCAAAGCCAAACTCTTTTGCAAGCTCGTTTCACATCGCGAGTGAAGAGAAACGATCGTCGGCTACAAACGAAGCTCATCTTTCCAAAGCACCTCCACCACCAAGCCACCTCGGTTTGATTCCAAAAATTTTACATTTTGGAAAGAAAGAATGGAATGCTATTTACAAGGTTGCGGGTTCGACATTTGGAACACCGTTATTAATGGAGAATCCATTCGATGAAAGATACACCACACACCTCAAAAGGCTTCAAAAAGCTCAATGATGAAGAGAAGAAAATCATCTCCTTAAATGGTAAAGCTCTTAATATTTTACATTGTTCACTTACCACTTTGGAATTTGATCATGTTGTAGGTATTCGATCGGCACATGAAGTATGGCAAAAATTAGAAGCCATCTATGAAGTATATGCAAATGAAAGGAGCAACTCAAAAGCATCTACTTCACAAATGGATACAACATCAAATCCAACAACATGGGATAAGCCTTCTTCAACCTCCCATGATGAAGAAGTTGAACAATGCCTCATAGGCATCAAAGAAGAAAACGAGGTAAGTTCTAAACCCTCTACTTCCTATGATAATGATTATAGTGATTTGCAAAATGATTTTGATGAACTACAAGATGAATTCCAAAACTTACTTGTTAAATACAAAAATTTGAAAAAGGAATTCATTGTTTTGAAAAATGATAAGGATATTTTATTTACTTCCTATGAATCACTATCATGTGCTCACACCACCACACTTGATAAGGTGAGAAACCTTGAGAAAGAAAATAGTACTCTTGTTGAAAATTTGAATTACATGAAAAATGATTTATTGAAATGCAACTTGAGTACCAATAAAAAGACCAATATTGTTGATGTTCATAATTGTGATGAAAGACTTGATCATAAGCCTAATGTTGTTAATCATATGAAAAAGAATCAAGTCCCTATGCATATTGGTCATTATGCTCCTAGAATTACTACTTGCTTTTATTGCGGAAAGAAGGGTCATACGGTAAATACTTGTCGGGCTAGAAATAGCTCTAATTATTGTTGGAGACCTAAAAGTCTCAAGACTAATCCCAAAGGACCCAAACACATAAGGGTACCACAAAACAATGTCATATTAGGTACCCGGCGAAATAATGATCGAAGAAAATTTATACCGCCAAGAAGACATCAAATGACCGTTTCATTTGATCAAAGAAGAAGAAACTATTTTCAACAAAGCAAATTTCCAAGAAGAGGATATACTCAAAAATGGGAAGAACACAATCCTTGGAAATGGCAAAGATATCATCAACAAGATGATTTTCAAAGAAGAAGAGACTTTCAACAATGGGAAGGCAACAAACCTTGGAAATGGAGTAATCAAAGAAGTCATCATCAACAAAGTGACTTCTCAAGGGGAATATATCATCAACAATGGGAACGACACAACCCATTGAAATGGCGTAATTGGTAACCCGTATCTCCCTAGTTAAATATGCATTTTATTTTGTTATTATGCATGCTTTTATTTGTGTCTTAATTGCAAAATGAGTTTTCAAGTATTTATTTTTTTTTTAATTAAGGTCTTCAATATATATTTGTGCTTTTAAAATATTTTTGAAAAAGAAGACCTTATATGATGTTTTTAAAACTCTTGTGCATTTTTGTAGACTAGAGTGTGTTATCATCTCCTATGGATTTTTATGGCATGAGATTACTTGCGATATCTCTTAGCCTACACTTTTTATGATTTGTGCTAGATTTGTTTTAAGTATTGTGTAGGATTTACATATTTTCACAAATGGCCATTTACGTCATTATTTGTCAAGAAAGGCATAAATTATCGAGGTACGTTTACTTGTGTTATTCTTACTCTTATAGACTCGATATATGTATTGCCATGTGCCTATGTGCTTGTTTTTCATAGTATTTCATACAAGTGTCATTAAGAGGATTTTTAGATTTTTTTTAAAAGGCACTATTCGATATTTGATTGCACATATTTGCTTTGTCAACTTTTGTTCAAATACTTCTTTTAAATGAGGTCTCAATTATATGCTATCGGATTTTCAAATTTCAAAAGTGACCTTTTGTAGCTTTCTTAAGCTAATTTGAACTTGCATGATTTATTAGACTCTTGATGATCTTCTAAATTCATAGTATGTGTTTCTTGCTTCATGGTCTATATATATAGTGTTTATTCCTACTATGCTCTTTTGCAAGATATTTTGTGATTGATGATTGAGGCATGTTTTTACACTTGGGCTATTTTTTTCTTGCTTATATAAGTGATGCCGTTAATGAGTTTGTTAAGTTGTGTAGATGAGAAATGAAGTACTCCAAATATTAGTTACCTCAAAATATTTGGATGTACATATTCTACTATGAACACCTTAGATCAATTGGATGCCCTATGATGATAGTGATGAAGAAGACAAATTCCTCAATTGATGCTTCAAGATGAAGATTGGTTTTTAGAATTGCTAGAGGAGCTAAAAAGGAAATGATACTTGGAAGTTGATGCCATGTCTTTCATCACAAACGATTATAAATGCAAAATGGGCACTCCGAAACAAACTCGATGACCAAGGAAACATTGGTCGAACTAAGACGAGGTTAGAGCTCGAAGGTATTTTCAAGAAGAAGATATTTTTCCAAGTTGATGCAAGGTGTACTTGAAATGAGCATGATGGGGAGCTCAATTTCTCGCTTGGACTTCAAATCATTCAATGCCAAGTAGATGGTTACATTTCAAAAGAACTCTTGAAGGAGTTAGGCATTGAAGAAGGAAGAATCATCTCAACCTCTATGGCTACCAATGAAGAGATTGACAAAGGTTGAGAAAGGCATCGGTTGACAAACAAATTCGAGGTATGCTTTCTTGTATTATTTCTATAGACTCGACATTCCATATGCCTTATGTCTATATGCTCGACTTCAAAAATTATCCCAACGAATCTCATTAAAGTGCCGTTAAAAGAAATTTTCAAATATTTGAAAGGCACTTCTTCTTATGACTTGTTGTATCCAAAGCTTTAAAATGTTCTTATTTTTCGGGATAACAAGTCCGGTGAAAATTATTCAAAATATAGTTCGTCATAATCGAACTAAACATATTGAGATCGAAAAACTTTCTAAGGGATTGCGTTTTTAACAAAAACTTGAGATGTGTTTAATTCCGTCTCAAGGATAACTCGCGGACATTTGTTCATTTACCACCGAGTATTTTATCTCATTTCGAGCTTGATTATGACATAATGCATATTGAATGAAGCTTACGTTTGCATTTTACACGTTTTAAAACTTAGGGGCGAAAAATCGGATTTTTGGTTGAAAATTTGGATTTTTGGAAAAGCTGACAGACGGTGGAAATGGGAAGGGGTTGAGGGCAACCGGTCGCCCTCAACGTCGACCGTCGTCCCTCAACCACGACGGTCGCCCTAAGCAAAATATTGGATAAAAATGGTTCTGTCTTCAAAGATTCGCAACTCTAACATATTTTGGCCATTTTTCGTCCCCTTCGCAAATTTCACACACAATTCACTTCAAATGAGTTTTGATGCATGAATTATATATTTTGGGGACCACCTAGCTCGGTTATCATCATCATTGCTCGTCTTTACCGATCAAATGGTAAGAATTCTACTTCCTTAATCTCAATTGGGTTGAACCCCTGAGAACTTGGCATATATGTACTATCTTGATGAAATTAGTATATGTTTGTGATGAGCTTATTGATTGTTGATGAATGATATTTATTAAATTGCATTTGGTGATGAAAAACTTGGCTTGATTTCATTTACAAGGGCTATATATATTCTTTTCAACTTTTGACGCCCGCCAAGTGTTCGATAAAACGTTTCAATGAAAAATTCATCACCTACATGATTCTCTCAATTTCAAAAGTCTTATACATTTATGGAGATCATGTTTTGCTTATCAAATGAGTTTTCATAAGCTTCTTCAAGTCATATGATTCGACTTTTCCCTCCTATTTGGTTTATAAGCTTCAATGTTCAAATAGCTCGGTACATCGGTTTAGTTGCGCACTTTGATATGAATATATGATGTATTTATCGTGCTAACATTCTTTTTGATGATTCCAAAGGGGAGAAACAGGTTATAAGCTCTTTAGCTCAAAGAAGCTAAGATAAGCTTAACTAATAGAAGTTATAAGCTATGGCTTCCTAAAGCCATAAGTTGTGTATAATTCTTGGTCCATTGGTTGTAGTATGGACGTATATATGTTTCTAATGATGTCTCTTTGCGGGGGAGCTTTTAAGTTATTGATACTTAAGCTCAATATCGAAAAGCTAAGATTTTAGCTTATGGTTAAGTTCTTCTATATTACTCTTGTTGTGCATGTTGATAGGGGAAGCATTTGCTATATGTGTTTGATAATCTCTACTCCCATCCTTGTGTTTATTGCACGGAATGTTGTCGCTCACAATGAGATAGTTCTCTTTAAGGTAAAATTGTTTTGTTTTCAAAATCGACCTCGTTAAAATTGTTTTGGTTTGTAATCATCAAAAAGGGGAGATTGTTTGATAAATGGTTTTATCATGATTTTGATGGTTTAGTTTTTATACCAAAACAATGTTTTTTAAGGTTGTCCAAATACTCCAAAATGATTTAAAATGGTTTTAATATTTTACGGAGTATTTCTTCAAGTTTTATTTCAGGATAAAATTGGACAACACTTCTAATGATTCTATGTTTATACTTCAAAACAATGTTTCTAAATGTTGTCCTAATACTCCCGATCGATCTAAAATATTTTCACTATTTTTTGAGTATTTCTTGAAGTTTATTTTCGATATAAAATTGGATAACACTTTTGTTTTGAGGTCAACCGGTCGCCGTATAGGGCAACCCGCACTGAAAGTTGAGAAAAACAGAAAACTTCATGTTTGCGAGAAAATGGTCGTGGCAAATCGGTGCGTCGGCCGGTCGACCCTCGGGCGGCCGTGCACTGGGAGCAAAAATTGAAACAGAACATTTGCCCCCGTTTTTGAAGTTGTGCGACGGTTGAAGTAAGGGGACGACGGTCGAACCCTACGTCGGCCGTGCCGCCTGTGTAAATATGTATTCTCATTTTCAAACGTCTATTTGTGCGCGCGACCGTCGCATCTTAAGTTTGAATGAAAAAAATGTAAAACCGTTGTGCACCGACATCTTCTCCTTAATTTGTGGGATTGATTTCTAACAGCTCTTTTCTTCAATTGTCTTGCAATTTTTTACAGAATTCATGTCCCCAAGAGGAGCCTATCATGTACAAGACATCTTCTATAAATAGAGGAAGAATTGAAGCAACACTATAAGAGAGAATTGAAATACAACACAACAAGATACACTTCAAGCAAACACTTGGTCTTTCATTGTTATTATTCTTGTTGTAAAATTGCCTAGCTTATCACTTTCACATCTTTGAGGTCTAGGCTTTTCTTGATTACACTTCGCACTCAAATTGTATTATTCATTATTGAGTTGTAATCTTGATTTTTGGTTATCATTCAAACACAAGATATCCTTGTGAGTGTTCTTGTGGTAAGAACATACTTGGATGATCTAGGTGTTAGGTGTGGGAAGATTGTGGTAATCTTCAAAGGGAGATTGTGGTAATCTCCAAAGGTGGTGTCGAAGAAGAGTGTGGTGCTCTTCAAGTTGTTGTAAGTTGAATTTGTATTAATTTTGGTAATTAATAAAATTCTTTTTCTTTTCGAAATCCATCCCGGATATACTGGGGTGGTAGAGGATTAGGCCCTAGGTGGGTTGAACCTCTTTAAATCAACGTGTGTTGTTTACATTTCGCACCTTTATTATTGTGTTTGAGCATTCGGTTGTAAAAAGAGGGCTAAATCGAAAAGATGGAGATAATCTATTCACCCCCCCTCTAGATTATCGTAGCCGTTTGGACTTACAAGTGGTATCAAAGCCAAACTCTTTTGCAAGCTCGTTTCACATCGCGAGTGAAGAGAAACGATCGTCGGCTACAAACGAAGCTCATCTTTCCGGCACCTCCACCACCAAGCCACCTCGGTTTGATTCCAAAAATTTTACATTTTGGAAAGAAAGAATGGAATGCTATTTACAAGGTTGCGGGTTCGACATTTGGAACACCGTTATTAATGGAGAATCCATTCCGATGAAAGATACACCACACACCTCAAAAGGCTTCAAAAAGCTCAATGATGAAGAGAAGAAAATCATCTCCTTAAATGGTAAAGCTCTTAATATTTTACATTGTTCACTTACCACTTTGGAATTTGATCATGTTGTAGGTATTCGATCGGCACATGAAGTATGGCAAAAATTAGAAGCCATCTATGAAGTATATGCAAATGAAAGGAGCAACTCAAAAGCATCTACTTCACAAATGGATACAACATCAAATCCAACAACATGGGATAAGCCTTCTTCAACCTCCCATGATGAAGAAGTTGAACAATGCCTCATAGGCATCAAAGAAGAAAACGAGGTAAGTTCTAAACCCTCTACTTCCTATGATAATGATTATAGTGATTTGCAAAATGATTTTGATGAACTACAAGATGAATTCCAAAACTTACTTGTTAAATACAAAAATTTGAAAAAGGAATTCATTGTTTTGAAAAATGATAAGGATATTTTATTTACTTCCTATGAATCACTATCATGTGCTCACACCACCACACTTGATAAGGTGAGAAACCTTGAGAAAGAAAATAGTACTCTTGTTGAAAATTTGAATTACATGAAAAATGATTTATTGAAATGCAACTTGAGTACCAATAAAAAGACCAATATTGTTGATGTTCATAATTGTGATGAAAGACTTGATCATAAGCCTAATGTTGTTAATCATATGAAAAAGAATCAAGTCCCTATGCATATTGGTCATTATGCTCCTAGAATTACTACTTGCTTTTATTGCGGAAAGAAGGGTCATACGGTAAATACTTGTCGGGCTAGAAATAGCTCTAATTATTGTTGGAGACCTAAAAGTCTCAAGACTAATCCCAAAGGACCCAAACACATAAGGGTACCACAAAAACAATGTCATATTAGGTACCGTGAAATAATGATCGAAGAAAATTTATACCGCAAGAAGACATCAAATGACCGTTTCATTTGATCAAAGAAGAAGAAACTATTTTCAACAAAGCAAATTTCCAAGAAGAGGATATACTCAAAAATGGGAAGAACACAATCCTTGGAAATGGCAAAGATATCATCAACAAGATGATTTTCAAAGAAGAAGAGACTTTCAACAATGGGAAGGCAACAAACCTTGAAATGGAGTAATCAAAAAGTCATCATCAACAAAGTGACTTCTCAAGGGGAATATATCATCAACAATGGGAGCGACACAACCCATTGAAATGGCGTAATTGGTAACCCGTATCTCCTAGTTAAATATGCATTTTATTTTGTTATTATGCATGCTTTTATTTGTGTCTTAATTGCAAAATGAGTTTTCAAGTATTTATTTTTTTTTTAATTAAGGTCTTCAATATATATTTGTGCTTTTAAAATATTTTTGAAAAAAAGACCTTATATGATGTTTTTAAAACTCTTGTGCATTTTTTGTAGACTAGAGTGTGTTATCATCTCCTATGGATTTTTATGGCATGAGATTACTTGCGATATCTCTTAGCCTACACTTTTTATGATTTGTGCTAGATTTGTTTTAAGTATTGTGTAGGATTTACATATTTTCACAAATGGCCATTTACGTCATTATTTGTCAAGAAAGGCATAAATTATCGAAGACGTTTACTTGTGTTATTCTTACTCTTATAGACTCGATATATGTATTGCCATGTGCCTATGTGCTTGTTTTTCATAGTATTTCATACAAGTGTCATTAAGAGGATTTTTAGATTTTTTTTAAAAGGCACTATTCGATATTTGATTGCACATATTTGCTTTGTCAACTTTTGTTCAAATACTTCTTTTAAATGAGGTCTCAATTATATGCTATCGGATTTTCAAATTTCAAAAGTGACCTTTTGTAGCTTTCTTAAGCTAATTTGAACTTGCATGATTTATTAGACTCTTGATGATCTTCTAAATTCATAGTATGTGTTTCTTGCTTCATGGTCTATATATATAGTGTTTATTCCTACTATGCTCTTTTGCAAGATATTTTGTGATTGATGATTGAGGCATGTTTTTACACTTGGGCTATTTTTTTCTTGCTTATATAAGTGATGCCGTTAATGAGTTTGTTAAGTTGTGTAGATGAGAAATGAAGTACTCCAAATATTAGTTACCTCAAAATATTTGGATGTACATATTCTACTATGAACACCTTAGATCAATTGGATGCCCTATGATGATAGTGATGAAGAAGACAAATTCCTCAATTGATGCTTCAAGATGAAGATTGGTTTTAGAATTGCTAGAGGAGCTAAAAAGGAAATGATACTTGGAAGTTGATGCCATGTCTTTCATCACAAACGATTATAAATGCAAAATGGGCACTCCGAAACAAACTCGATGACCAAGAAAACATTGGTCGAACTAAGGCGAGGTTAGAGCTCGAAGGTATTTTCAAGAAGAAGATATTTTTCCAAGTTGATGCAAGGTGTACTTGAAATGAGCATGATGGGGGAGCTCAATTTCTCGCTTGGACTTCAAATCATTCAATGCCAAGTAGATGGTTACATTTCAAAAGAACTCTTGAAGGAGTTAGGCATTGAAGAAGGAAGAATCATCTCAACCTCTATGGCTACCAATGAAGAGATTGACAAAGGTTGAGAAAGGCATGTCGGTTGACAAACAAATTCGAGGTATGCTTTCTTGTATTATTTCTATAGACTCGACATTCCATATGCCTTATGTCTATATGCTCGACTTCAAAAATTATCCCAACGAATCTCATTAAAGTGCCGTTAAAAGAAATTTTCAAATATTTGAAAGACATTTCTTTTATGACTTGTTGTATCCAAAGCTTTAAAATGTTCTTATTTTTCGGGATAACAAGTCCGGTGAAAATTATTCAAAATATAGTTCGTCATAATCGAACTAAACATATTGAGATTCGAAAAACTTTCTAAGGGATTGCGTTTTTAACAAAAACTTGAGATGTGTTTAATTAGTCTCAAGGATAACTCGCGGACATTTGTTCATTTACCACCGAGTATTTTATCTCATTTCGAGCTTGATTATGACATAATGCATATTGAATGAAGCTTACGTTTGCATTTTACACGTTTTAAAACTTAGGGGCGAAAAATCGGATTTTGGTTGAAAATTTGGATTTTTGGAAAAGCGGCAGACAGTGGAAATTTGAAGGGGTTGAGGGCAACAGGTCGCCCTCAACGTCGACCGGCCGCCCTCAACCACAACCGGTCGCCCTAAGCAAAATATTGGATAAAAATGGTTGTCTTGACATTCGCAACTCTAACATA
Organism: Rehmannia glutinosa; assembly: GCA_016081115.2. Lineage (NCBI taxonomy): Eukaryota > Viridiplantae > Streptophyta > Magnoliopsida > Lamiales > Orobanchaceae > Rehmannia > Rehmannia glutinosa. The sequence goes on along the minus strand of CM071934.1, from coordinate 2,523,333 downwards.
TTTTGGCCATTTTTCGTCCCCTTCGCAAATTTCACACACAATTCACTTCAAATGAGTTTTGATGCATGAATTATATATTTTGGGGACCACCTAGCTCGGTTATCATCATCATTGCTCGTCTTTACCGATCAAATGGTAAGAATTCTACTTCCTTAATCTCAATTGGGTTGAACCCCTGAGAACTTGGCATATATGTACTATCTTGATGAAATTAGTATATGTTTGTGATGAGCTTATTGATTGTTGATGAATGATATTTATTAAATTGCATTTGGTGATGAAAAACTTGGCTTGATTTCATTTACAAGGGCTATATATATTCTTTTCAACTTTTGACGCCCGCCAAGTGTTCGATAAAACGTTTCAATGAAAAATTCATCACCTACATGATTCTCTCAATTTCAAAAGTCTTATACATTTATGGAGATCATGTTTTGCTTATCAAATGAGTTTTCATAAGCTTCTTCAAGTCATATGATTCGACTTTTCCCTCCTATTTGGTTTATAAGCTTCAATGTTCAAATAGCTCGGTACATCGGTTTAGTTGCGCACTTTGATATGAATATATGATGTATTTATCGTGCTAACATTCTTTTTGATGATTCCAAAGGGGGAGAAACAGGTTATAAGCTCTTTAGCTCAAAGAAGCTAAGATAAGCTTAACTAATAGAAGCTATAAGCTATGGCTTCCTAAAGCCATAAGTTGTGTATAATTCTTGGTCCATTGGTTGTAGTATGGACGTATATATGTTTCTAATGATGTCTCTTTTGTGAGGGGGAGCTTTTAAGTTATTGATACTTAAGCTCAATATCGAAAAGCTAAGATTTTAGCTTATGGTTAAGTTGCTTCTATATTACTCTTGTTGTGCATGTTGATAGGGGAAGCATTTGCTATATGTGTTTGATAATCTCTCTACTCCCATCCTTGTGTTTATTGCACGGAATGTTGTCGCTCACAACAGATAGTTCTCTTTAACCGGTAAAATTGTTTTGTTTTCAAAATCGACCTCGTTAAAATTGTTTTGGTTTGTAATCATCAAAAAGGGGGAGATTGTTTGATAAATGGTTTTATCATGATTTTGATGGTTTAGTTTTTATACCAAAACAATGTTTTTAAGGTTGTCCAAATACTCCAAAATGATTTAAAATGGTTTTAATATTTTACGGAGTATTTCTTCAAGTTTTATTTGGATAAAATTGGACAACACTTCTAATGATTCTATGTTTATACTTCAAAACAATGTTTCTAAATGTTGTCCTAATACTCCCGATCGCCTAAAATATTTTCACTATTTTTCTGAGTATTTCTTGAAGTTTATTTTCGATATAAAATTGGATAACACTTTTGTTTTGAGGTCAACCGGTCGCCAGTATAGGGCAACCCGCACTGAAAGTTGAGAAAAACAGAAAACTTCATGTTTGCGAGAAAATGGTCAGGCAACCGGTCGCCCTATAGGGCAACTGCGGTGCCGCCGACGTCGGTCGACCCTGGGCGGACCGCACTGGGAGCAAAAATTGAAACAGAACATTTGCCCCCGTTTTTTGAAGTTGTGCGGCCGGTTGAAGTAAGGGACGACGGTCGAACCCGTACGGCCGACCGGCCGCCCGTGTAAATATGTATTCTCATTTTCAAACGTCTATTTGTGCGTGACGTCGCTCTTAAGTTTGACAAAGAAAATGTAACCGTTGTCAAACAGACATCTTCTCCTTAATTTGTGGGATTGATTTCTAATGACTCTTTTCTTCAATTGTCTTGCAATTTTTACAGAATTCATGTCCCCAAGAGGAGCCTATCATGTACAAGACATCTTCTATAAATAGAGGAAGAATTGAAGCAACACTATAAGAGAGAATTGAAATACAACACAACAAGATACACTTCAAGCAAAAACACTTGGTCTTTCATTGTTATTATTCTTGTTGTAAAATTGCCTAGCTTATCACTTTCACATCTTTGAGGTCAGGCTTTTCTTGATTACACTTCGCACTCAAATTGTATTATTCATTATTGAGTTGTAATCTTGATTTTTGGTTATCATTCAAACACAAGATATCCTTGTGAGTGTTCTGTGGTAAGAACATACTTGGATGATCTAGGTGTTAGGTGTGGGAAGATTGTGGTAATCTTCAAAGGGAGATTGTGGTAATCTCCAAAGGTGGTGTCGAAGAAGAAGAGTGTGGTGCTCTTCAAGTTGTTGTAAGTTGAATTTGTATTAATTTTGGTAATTAATAAAATTCTTTTTCTTTTCAAATCCATCCCTGAGGATATCTTGGGGTGGTAGAGGATTAGGCCCTAGGTGGGTTGAACCTCTTTAAATCAACGTGTGTTGTTTACATTTCGTACCTTTATTATTGTGTTTGAGCATTCGGTTGTAAAAAGAGGGCTAAATCGAAAAGATGGAGATAATCTATTCACCCCCCCTCTAGATTATCGTAGCCGCTTGGACTTACATTTTGTTCGTGGTATTGTTACACCTACTTAGATCCAGTCTCTATTCAGAGGTTTTAAATGGATCATGTCAGGTTTCCAGCCTATAAACTCAATATGACATACTTACTGCAAAATTCTCATAATACTAAATAATTTGATTTCAGACTAAGATTTTGTTAAAACGGATATAGTCCATCACGACTATATCAGGCCCAACATGCTTCCGTAAAATTAATAAATCCCTTAAAATTCATACCTTCTTTGACCGAAATAGCACCGGGTGAAATGGTTCGCAACACCACCAAATCGGAAGATTATCGCCCCCGAGATCGTTTGACAAACAGCTCCTCACTGTTCAACCTCACCCTCAGGGAAGATGATCTGCAAGTTATCCGACTCCTTGAGCAACTGTTCAGCACAGCCTTGGTTCGTTTCCTACTCCAGGCGTATAAGTAATTCTTAAACGGGACGAATTAATGGAACATTATGAAGACATTACACATAAAACTTAAAACTAAAACACTCAAACTTTTACAAATTTATCACTCAGATTTTATTGTAAGAAAACTAAGGAGAATGTTCGATGTCCTCAGCTTCCTTCAAATCTCGCATTTTATATATGTAAGTCCGCATTTGAAAGGCGAACTCCAAATCTTGCTGATACTTATGACGTCACTGCTTACGTCATATCCTACATTATTGCCTCGCCAACTGGCTTTCTTTTTCTTCCGCGTGACTCAACCCATGTGAAAGTTGTCGGGAAATCTTCTAAAAAGTTGGTTTGCGTGGTCCCCGAGGAAAATGCGTTTTGTGAGTCGGGCCCTTGTCCTTTCAGTTGCCGAAGTGGTCTTGTCGATCGGGTTTGGGTCGAAAACCTTTCCCAAACTCGGGTTCCTTCTCGTTCGGGGGCATGCTTGTGATCCGGTCAATCCAACGGCCCACATGCGCCATATTACGAGAATTTTCGGTAAGTTTCTTTGCTTGCGGAATTTTGTTTTCCTGCAGAATTCTTCTTTTGGTCTCGAAGAGTTCCTCTGCAAATCCTGTGGTTAATCCGGTCATCGAATTCAAAAGGAAAGATCCATTTGCGAATTTCGGAAGAACTTGAATGGATATTTGACTTTGTCCATTTCGATTAGACAAACCCAAAGACCCATGCTCGCCGGTAGAAACTTCGTCTTGAGAAAATGCTCCTACTAACACCGGTCCTTCTTCCTGCTGCGCTTAATGTATTTTAAAGCATTTCCATCCGGTCTTCTTAGCTTGATGAAATGAAAAGCTTCATTAAACATATGACCTTGGAAGAAAATTGGAAGAAAAATGCAATCATGATAGCGTGGGGCTTGCACCTTTAGGCCATGCCATTTTGTGTTTGTTGTTGTAATGTTAGAGGCACTGTTTTAAAGATCGGACCGTACTGGCCGATTGAACCGGTTATACTGGATACCAGTGGTCAAACCGGTACAATTAAAATTAAAACCAATTATTTATATTTTAACTAATTCAAACAAGAATTCTAATCAATTAAAATATTCTAAATTTGGACAAATATCTATAATATAAACATAGACAATCAATCAAATAATTACATAATAAAAAATAAGAAATGGAAATATATATAACATTTCTTTTTATATCAATATATTACATTAATATTTTATATAATATACTTGAAAATAATTAGTTTTATTAAAATTGGTAAAACTGGCGGTTGAACCGGTCCACCAACAACCGCCATCACTGGATGGCTTGATTGGTTTGATTCTGGAGACGGTATTTAAACATAGGTTAGAGGTATATATGACTAACTAAGTAAATAAATAAAGGTCTGTCTGGTTGAGACTTGAGAGTAGTACTACTAGAATGGGTGACCTCCTGTGAAATCTTCATGTTACACTCCTTTTATAAAAAAAATAAAATAAATAAAGGTATAATTACAAAAGTTACCCATAATGTTTGAATTAATTGCAAAAAAAAAAAAACCCATATGTTTTTGAAAATTACAGAAGACTCCGCGAGCTTTGATTCTGTATTACACTAATTATCCTCTTCACCAGGGCCGTTCCTATGTTTAGAAGGGCCTGGTGCGGAAAACAAAATGGGCCCTCTGTATTCAAATAAAAAATTAAAATATTTAATTAATTAATATTACGAAAAATAATTTCATTAATCATAAAATAATGAAATATTATATTTTTAATTCCAGTATTTCTAATTTCCTTAAAATAGTGGTACAAAAGAGATACTTCGATAATCAATATATTTAAAGGAAAAACTACCATTACATTAGCCAAAAAAAATAGATTTCCTAGCATTTTCATCTGCAAAGTCATCTATCAGCCTTTTATGATTAAGTTTATTTAAAATTCGCTCTCAATTCAACGATAAGAAATTGAAAAATAACATTAAACAAAATAAAATATATATTAAGAAAACAATAGAACTCTAAATAAAATAGAATAAACATACAATTCACGATAATGAAAAAAATAGAACAAGTAAAGATAATTAAATTTTTATTTGATGGTTTTGTTGGAGAGACCTTTGTTTTTCGTTGTTGATTTTTTTTTTGTTTTTAGTTAAAATACGACTTTTGTGTTAAAGAGAAAAAAGTAGAAATTTTGCTAAGATGAGGGTTTGAACTCATAACCTCAATGTACAAAACGAAGCCATAAACAATTGGACCAACAAGTTTACTTATTCAAAAATAGCTATTTTTCTCTTTATATTGTCGTTAAGGGAAAAAAAACAGAAATATGGCATCCAGAGGATTCGAACTCAGGACTTCTACATGATAAAAAACCGCAGTAACCGCTGGACCAGCAAGCTTTTGTAAGCATATGATGCAAGTCTTTATGTTACATATACATACTGTAAACCATTAAAAATATAAAAAAAAATCCCGGGGGCGGGGGCCCTCGCCGAAGGGGGGGGCCGGCGCGGCGGCGCCGCCTTGACCGCCCCAGGGACGGCTCTGCTCTTCACTATAAGTAAATACATTTCAAACACCCCCTTACATTTGTCAGAATATTGCAATCACCCCATTAAATTTAACACAAAATCACATCAAAATATTACTTTTTTTTTTTTTTTTTTTTTGTAAATTTCAAACATATCTGTTTTTTTTTTAATTTATCCAAACCTCAGGAGTAATTTTTGTAATTGTCCCAAAAATAAATTAGGACTGGAATTCGAACCGCTGCAATTTCTATTGTCAATATTTGTGTGGTGCAAAAGATGGAGCTTAATTGCTCGACAGGGCATTACTACTTAGACGAAGTATGTAATTTCAAAACAAGGAAAAAAAAAAGCACATGAAAACAAACGTGAATTTGACATTAGCAACTCGATTTGGACCAATAAAAAGATTTTTTTTGGAACTTTGCAAAGATTTTCTTTCCTTCTTTCAATAGACGAGGGACGGACGCAGAAATTGTAGCATGAGGGGCAAAATTGAAAATATTTAAGAGAGAAGTGGCGAGAACATTTGAAATATTTAGGGAGACAAATAACTTTTATATGTAAATATATATAATATATAATATGTAGATATACATATATATATACTAGATAATATAAAAAATTGAGGGAGGACGACGGCTCCCTCCAGCCCCCTCTCGGTCCGTCCCTTAATAGATGCATGTCAGTATATTAAAGACTAGCTGAAAGAATGATCAATTTTTCAACAAAGGATATAGTGCAATATTTCTTAATTAGGAAGAAAGATTGAGCATAAACTAAAGTAGACAACATAACTAATTTCAAGATAGAAGTCCTAAAATAATTGTCCTTGGTATGGGACTGAGATCATGATGGCATGGTCCTTGCTCTGTTTGCCCATTTTCTCTTTTTGGTTTTAGATTGTGTTTTATTAAATACTTATTATAGTCGTTAGCTTACTTAATTTGTTAACTTACTGAGTAAATTAAATCTGTATAGATTGTGTTTGTGTGGTGCCAGCTGAATGCTGTAGATGGAGCTGAATTATGCAATCGATGTAACAATACAACTAGACAAATCAATTACTCCATCCGTCCAAATTATATAGTCCAATATTTCTTGTTGGGATGTCTCAAATATATAGTTCATTTTCCCAATTTAATAGTACTTTTTCCATTCTTTTACTATTATATCTCTATTTAATATGCATTTTGTAATTTATACTATTCATTAAATGATGGCAAATCAAGTAAATTTTTTACACATTTGTAATTTCCAATATTTTTTCTTAATTTGTGTGAAAAGTCCAATTGAACTATATGATTGGGACGGAGGGAGTATTACAATACAAGAAAACGTACGCATTATGGCCAGCAAAATTGGTACTTTTTCATAATTCAAGTAGTATGGATATGACCTTCCTTGTGATGGATGGCTAACTTATACTCTCTCTCTCCATTGCTAGAACCACTGTTTTAAAAAAGTGTTAGGTGTTAGGTAGGCGACATATCGGGGTCTAATATTTAGGAGGGGCTTAGGCGGAGTATAGGATTAGACAGTAAAGAGAAGCCTAACACCTAGGCGGGAATTTTTAGAATAATTGCTAGAACACGACTTTGAAATATAATCTATTTGTAGAAAAATAAAGTCTTAGTTGATATCGTTCAGACTGAAAAATAATACTCACAATTTCTTCAAAATAGAGAAAGTAGTTTAGATTCGGAACTGAAGTGATGAGATATATAGACTCAATGGCGGAGGGAGGGAAAAGGGGGGCAATCCGGGCCCCGGCCCCTCTCCATTTTTTTAAAGAAAAATTACACTATATAATTTGAAAAAAAAAATTAAATTATTTTAAGTATATTTTATATGATTTTCTTATTCGACCCACCCCACTTTCGCGTATCGGCCCACCCCGAAAAATTTCCTGGCTTCGCCCTTGTATGTAGTATATGATTGTGGACGTTGATTTGCTTCCAAGATATTCCTCACAAAATTAATAAATTAATCATTCATACAAAGTCATGTCTTTTGGGTTTATTGAATCCACTCCCTAGATCATTAGATCCAATGGCGTAGCCAAGACACCATAACGGGGGTGTATCGATACACGAAAGTGAGTTGTGCACGATAGTAAAACCAAGAAAATTAATATATATATATATATATATATATATATATATAAATCCTAACTAAAATTATTTTTTCTTTTAAATTTGCTTAGTAATTTTCTTTTTAAAGAGGAGGGCCCCGGCCCAAGTTTTCCTATGCCAATGATTAGCTCACATATTGTTGCAATTGAATAGTTACCATTAATAAATATTCACAACCTCTAAATCCACCTCTTAAAACCAAATGAATATGATCATTCAAGGCTTAACGAACAATCAAAACTCTAATTCATATGTAGCATCACAACTATCCATATCCAATAGAAACATTTTAACCAATCAAATAGATCTTTACTAATTTTTTTTTTTTTTTGATAAAAGATCTTCACTAAATTGAACACACCTTTCCAAGTATAGAATACACTCATTCAAGCTTCCAAGCTTTTCCTGGAAATTTTTCCAGTTCACCCAATTTATTCCAACAATAAATTCAAACTACCAACCGAATTAAATTATTGTGTACGTCCTAATAGAACAACAAATACATATATTGCTAGCAAATTGATTGCGTGCTAAAAATTCAAACATATCATCAATGCTCGTGGATATTTGTTCAATTATCGATGCGACATGCAAGTTTTTTCTTCAAATCATTGATAAACTGATCAAAATTTCTCTCCGACGACCCATCATTCTTTAATGCATTCTGATACGTTTCTTTCACCTTTTCTGCTTCTTCCCTGAAGCTCTTTTCACTCATAAAACTCTTAATCTTCTCCGCAACTACTTTCCTATCAACCGACACTCCATAATCACAGAGCCTAATACCAATCTTCCAATCATCTACCACCAATTTCGCGTTAGTAGGTTGATCGTACGTTATCGGATAACAAATCATCGGAACGCCACACCACATGCTCTCCAACGTAGAATTCCACCCATTATGCGTCAGAAACCCACCAACGGCCGGATTTGAAAGAACCATAATTTGATCACACCAAGGAACTATCAACCCTTTATCGTTAATCTCATCCTCAAATCCAACCGGCAAAACATGATTAGTATCACCAGAGTCAAGAATACCTTCTCGAACCACCCAAATAAAATTCACCTCACTAAGGAGAAGCCCATTAGCCATTTCCTCGATTACTTGCTTACTGGTCTGAACAAGACTGCCAAACGAGACGTAAAGAACTGAGCCGGGGGACTTGGATTCGAGCCACTTGGCGCAATCTGATTGGGGCCATAAACTTTTGCTGACGGTATTCGTGGCATTATCTTTGAATAAATTGGTGGGCCCAACGGCGTAGTTTGGTTGGTGTTTGTTTAGAGCTGATAGTGCCTCGAATTCCAATTCATGAACTGTGTTATGTAGGATAAAATCTGCTTTTTTGTTATCCAAATATAATCCCGCGTACAAAGCTTCACTCACTATACTCTCCGGGTCTGCCAAATATGTCATCAAGTCCTTTGTATTTATTGATTTAGCTCCAGGGACGTAATCTATTTCCACATGATCTATGTTACCTGATATAGTCAAGAAAAGTAACATTAATACTATTAAGTATTAATGATTTAACTTAAATCGAGATTTATTTTGAAAATTAAAATAATTCCCTGCAAATCATGATCTTTGCAAGACATAATTGTCAACTGCTCACCCACCCACTATAAGTACACCCCTGTAGCACTGAAATTGAAATTTTGTCTTTTTTTCACTTATGAGTAAACAATGTATATTTTCTAACTTTTCACAACTTGGGTTGAATAGAAGAGATCATTCATGCCAAAAAAAAATTACCAACAAAATTTACGATATAAATGATTTTGTCACTAAAATTTTACAGTTACATATAAAATACCAACAAATCAAAAATATTATTTTCTCTCAAATTATACTGATCAATTATCGATAAATCAACAACAATTTTTAAATTTACTGATAAATCTACCAATAGTTATAGATTTTTTTGGGTAAATATTTATCTATAACAGTTGTACCTACAGTCTGATTTGTCAAAATTTTGTCACATCTTTAGTTCCGACGGAAATTTTTAGTATTTTCATAGATTTTTTTTTAATAAGTTGGGACTATTGGTTGAAGAATTTCAAATAAACTAAAAGATAAAGGGTTCGAACCCTGGTTAAACACCCTTATAAAGGGTTACTGATACCACGTAAGCCACAAGCTAGTGGTTTAGTATTTTCATAGATAAATTGATTGAGTGTGTGCAGGCACATGTATACCTTTGATTGGAGCATGATCATTTTCACTTAGAAGATCCCAATGGTAAACTAAACAAAACACCTGAGCTGCTTCCGTCGAGAACACAACATTGACAAGATTGTACTTAGCGGCAATTGTTCCAGGCCATGCATAACAAGCGTCAGCAATCAAAAAATAATCCGAATTCAAATCAGATTGTACAATCTTCCCGATAAATTCATCGACATAGGCTGGAAAATCACGGAACAAGAAGTCCCAGTATTGCGGAAAGTTTGCATCCCGGTCGAATTCCAACGGAAAAGCATCACTGATCGTCGCGTAACGTATGTCAAGACCCGATTCCCGGGCTTCGGAAAAGAAATCGACATCGGTTGTTTTGTTGTGGTGGGCTTTAGATAGCTTGCGATGAACAAATTCGAGATGGACAAAAGTGACGGCCAAACCCTTTGAAGCAATCTTGAGAGCAAGATTGACTAATGGGTTAATGTGGCCTTGGTATGGGAGTGGGAACACTATGGCATGGAGCTTTCTTTGTTTCTCATTAGCCATTTTTTTGTTGTGTTGTGAGATTGTGTTTATTGAAGTATGTTATATATAGAGCTCGTTGGCTTTGTTTACTTCAAATTTTTTTTTTTTTTTTTTTTTGATGACGGGATCCGCGTACCGCTACTTCTCGAAAGTATTTGGATAAATCCTCGATTTTGGACATACTAGCCCGCAAACTACGCCAACCAGGGTAAACCACACTAGGCAAGCCCGTGTGACATGCTCAACCAAGAAAGTGTTGGTAGGGGGAATCGAACTCGTGACATTTCAGTCCCGCGCTCACCTACTCCACTAGGGGTGGCAATGGGTAGGATTCGGGTAGGATTCTACATCCTCCATCTCCATACCCATTTATTATATTTATACCCATACCCATACTCATACCCATCGGGTATTCGGTTTTTCATACCCATCCCCATACCCATCTGGAGGATCGGGTATTCATACCCTACCCATACCCTCTTACCACTTACAATTGTATTTTTTCAAATTTTAGTTATTTCTTTTTTTAAAGAGAAAATTGAGTTATTTAAATAAAAATATAGATATTTACTAAATTCTAAAGGAAACAATAAGGAAAAAGAATACTGAGATAAGAATTAGCGAACTATATATTATAAAAAATATAGCAAAATATTAAAAAGATTAAACAAAAGTGTTAGTGGGTTAAGACATTTTGGTTGAGACTTGGGAAAAATCATTTTCTTTAAATATAAATAAATAGAGTTGTATAAATAAAAAAATATATGTAAAATATTATAAATAAATATATATGTAGATATATTATATATATAATATTATTATTTAATCGGTATCGGGTAGGGTATGGGTAGGATGTACCTAGACCCACCTCCATACCCATACCCAGAAAAATACCCATACCCACGTACCCATTTATTTAATCGGGTACAAAACTACCCTCCATACCCTCCTCCGTTAGGGTCGGGTATCGGATCCTCCGTCGGGTTCGGAGGAAATTGCCATCCCTATACTCCACCAACTTGGCTACCCTTGCGGGTTATTGTGTTACTTCAATTTGCACATCAAGTTTGTGCGACAAAATTACATTTAAGCAGTACTGTTCTAAAAAGAGCTAGACGTTAGTTGAGCGGCAGATTGGGGCCTAGCGGCTAGGCGGAGCTTGGACGTGGCTTAATTGGAAGAATAACGTAGGCGGACAAGGGGAGCTTAGCACCTAAATAGGAACTAATCGGGAGTAGGTGGGGATTTTCAGAACAGTAACTTTAAGTTGACTTAAATACATTTTTAATTCTCTATGTTTTAAGGATAGCATTTGATAACTATTATCTTTTTAAAAATTACACGTTTGGTTTGATTTTTCATTTTTGCGGGAATCGTCTTTCAGAATGTTTTTAAAAAGTTTATAATTTTAAAAAAAGTTAATTACAAAAAGTACCCGTGGGGTTTGATCTAATTATAAATAAATACGATTGACTTTCAAAACTACACAAAATACCTCTTAGGTAATTTGATTTAGTGTTAAAATTAAGGGGCTAAATGTAATATTTTCATAAATGTGGGGAGGGGGTTTAAAATTTTTTTGTTTATCAAGAAAATAAATGTTAGACAAAATAAAATATTAATGATACATTTTTTTAATTTTATTAGAAGTTATTTGAGTTTTTTTTGTAATTAGGTCAAACTTCAATAATATTTTTTGTAATTAATCTTTTTTAAAAAGATAGTGGCGGTCAAATGTCATCATTGCTGTCAAATGTCATCATTAAAACATAGAGGACTAAAAGATCGTTTAGGCCATGTGTGGAGCTGAATTGCACATGCCAAAGCACGTACAACTACCCAAATTATGTGGGTTCATGTCAAGAAATCTCGATTTGAATTTGTCATCCGGAAAAAAAAAATAGAAAATATAAATTCAACTAGACCATATATATTATAGGCCAAATGAAAAAAGCACACAGGATATATCAATGTATATATACTTGGGGCTCCTTTATACAAGTGAAATATATTGATGACATATCAATGTATATATACTTGGGGCTCCTTTATACAAGTGAAATATATTGATGACATATCAATGTATATATACTTGGGGTTCCTTTGGTTCGGGTTAATGGGAGGAATATCACACTTTTTTTTAATATTTCATACCTATTATGTTGTTTGGTTCAAAGTTGTGAAGCCCATGAAATAGGGAGGGCCCGGTCCACTATTGGGTATACCATATCCCACCAAGGGGGTGTGATACATTTTCACTCCATTTCTGACACATATCCAATAGCTCAGTCCATCAAACAAACACAATAATAGGGTTTATTATATCCAACTAATAAGGTGGGAAAAGAACTTGGGAATTAATCATACACATAACCATCCAGCAACCAAACAAGCCCTTGGTGTATAGCGGATGAGATCATCTATTCCAAAATCGTGTTTTATCTCATATTCCAATCGTGTGAATGATTGACATGTGTATTACACTTACCATATTAGAATTTTACGTAACTTTTGAAATAAAATTTTATTTTAGTATTGTATGTTTTTTATTGTAATTTTTATCCCGTAAATTTTGAATTTGTGCATTTCTGGTTCTATAATTTTTTTATGTCAATTTAAATTTGGTCCTACCGAGCTGCCAAAAGAGTTTTCCTTAGAAAGAGGGCATTTGGCCTACCATAATTTTCTTCCCCATTTATGTGCCACTCGAAAATAGATTTCCTTTTAAATAGGTAATTTGCCCTACCGTTAATGTCCATTTTTGTGCTGCCCAATGTATGCTGTCGCATATTCCACGAATTTATTGAAATTTATGAGATGGGTCATGGGAGATTGATCATATATCGCTGCCCAATGCATTCTTCAGTTTCTCTTCCGTACTTAATTCAATATTCTTCCATAGTTCATGAAACGTCTCTCCACTCATTAAGAACTCAATCATATCCCTTAGGATTCAACATTAAAAAGAACGACAAAAGAATATAAAAGTAACCCAATAGTAGAAAACAGAAGAGAACGAGAAGAGCGTTTTTAACTCATCTAAGATTTTGTTTTATAGAGATGAAACCAACCTCTCAACTTAAAAGGGGGGAACATGTTGTTGGGCGCAGCGGAGGCGTGTCATGATCCGAGATTTGATTTATCCAAAATATCCGACAAATCATGCCATGCAACAAGATGATGGCAAAAAATAAATGACACTGACAAAAAATAAATGCACACTGTAATTTTATGTGGTTCGGCAAAATCCGCCTACGTCCACGAGAGTATCCGTTCTTTACTAATAAAGAATTTTTCGGTACAAGAAAATACACCCCTTGAGTTTTATGGACCAAAACCCAAGAATAAAGACTCTCGTACAACCACATTCTTAGCTATCAAAGAACATTCTCCCCAACCCCTTTGTGTTACCGAGATAAAAATACCCCGAGTGTTTTCCCGCACCTATCACAATTTGGCTAACCCAAATTGATTTTCCAGTGTGTACACTCATTTTTCCTCTCCACCCGATTGGATGGCCAAGCAATTAACCTTGCTTGCCATAATTTTTTCTCAACCCCGTAAGCCTTTTTTATAGGCAAAGTGATGAAACAAAAATCAAACTTTTCATCTCATCTTTCAACAATGGTGTGCTCTCTTTTCAACATTGGTTGCTTGGTTGGCTAAGAATTTCTTCCCACTTGACTAAATTGTTTTGGTGGCTTTTACCTAACAATCTCCACCTCCACCAAAAATAATTTCAATCACAAACCAGAACTTCAAATACCATTGGCCTTCAGTTCTCTGCACATGCCGAATCAGTATGGTCCTAACTCCACCTGATTCAATCGGCCAATACACACGTGCAGTCCAGTCAACACCACATGTTGACTGTCGAGAGGGATAACCTCAATCCATCCTCTCGCCCAGCAGGATTTCTCTCACACCCGTCTGCTCCCTGGAAGCCTTCCAGCGCACTCCACTTCCAGTAATCCTTGAGGTCACCAGACGATACAAATTCCGATACTTCTCTCTGACCCTTAGGACCCTTCCGCCACGTGTGACTTTCAGGACTCCACCTGCAGCTGAATATCGCAGCTATTGGAATCCACTTGGCTCCAAGAAATTAGATTCATGATCCGCATCTTTGGGACATAGGCCACACCACCCAAAGTACGGTTCACTCCATCACCCATTTTGATTTTCACCACCTCAATCCCATGATTCTACAAGTAGAACCATCACCTAAGGACAAAGGTCCTTCCCTCCACAATTGAAGTAAATCAAAATAATTTCTCGTGAAGTACACATGCATTACGCATCCAGAATCTAAAATCCATCAATCTCGAGAAGAAGTATCTATCCTTGTGGAGACTGTGAGAAATCTCCATCTTCCGCAGCTATCACCGCATCACTATCACTACCGTCATCGGTATCATCCTTCTTTCTCCGAGGATAATTCCTTTTAACATGGCTCTCCTCTTGATAACGATAGCATACAATACCCTTTCCCTGGTCCTTGAATCTGACCTGCTGGTCACAGATCCACCACCAGGTTTCCTCCCATTTCCGATTCATTTTCTGAGCAACCAAAGCAGATCCGTGTACCTCCTCCTGGTTTGCCTTTTTTTTATGGGACAACAACGATGCTTTTATATATGCTCCAAGTCCAGTGTATTTTTCACGCATAACAACGTCAGCACCAGACTATCCTATGAATCCGGGATAGAGGTAAGAAGTAAAAGGGCTTATCTTCTTCCTCAACCTTTACATCAACTTTCTCAGTTGATCCAGATTTGCCCACTGTGCACCTTTCATATCTGTCAATTTTTCCTCATTTCCCTTCAACGCCATTGCCAAGCCCTGTTCAATTAGGAGATCCTTCACCCTTCATTGCCAAGGAGTGAAATTCCCTTTGCCGTCAAATTGTTGCACCTTGAATGGATTTGCCACTGCTACAGTATCCGTCCGGAAAAATCAAATCTCAATTTTCTACCTTGCCCGTGTTACCAAGTATATCTGATACCACTTGTTGGGCGCAGCGGAGGCGTGTCATGATCCGAGATTTGATTTATCCGGAATATCCGACAAATCACGCCAACAAGATGATGACAAAAAATAAATGACACTCACAGAAAATAAATGCACACAGTAATTTTACGAGGTTCGGCAAAATCCGCCTACGTCCACGAGAGTATCTGTTCTTTACTAATAAAGAATTTCCGATACAAGAAAATACACCCCTTGAGTTTTATGGACCAAACCCAAGAATAAAGACTCTCGTACAACCACTTTATTAGCTATCAAAGAACAATCTCCCCAACCCCTTTGTGTTACCGAGAGAAAAATACCCCGAGTATTTCCCCGCACCTATCACAATTTGACTCACCCAAATTGCTCTCCCCAGGTGTGTACACTCATTTTTTCTCTCCACCCGGTTGGATGGCCAAGCAATTAACCTTGCTTGCCATAATTTTTCCTCAACCCCGTAAGCCCTTTTTATAGGCAAAGTGATAAAACAAAAATCAAACTTTTCATCTCATCTTTCAACAATGGTGTGCTCTCTTTTCAACAGTGGTTGCTTGGTTGGCTAAGAAATTTCTTCCCACTTGACTAAATTATTTTGGTGGCTTTTACCTAACACATGTTGGCACTAACCTATATATTAGGAACACAGTCTTCTTTAGATATCAGATAAGTGGAAGATTTGGTCTTTTTGGATAATATAAAAGGTTCTCTGTTCCTTGTTGTAAAAAAACTGTAACGTCGGAATGTGAGTTGATATATCCTTAAGATTCTTGTAAAAATTGATGAAGTTCGAAAATAGATGTAGAACAAAAAAGATTAATTCTTGAGGCGTGCGAAAATTAGCACTGTCCTTAAGGATTTATTTCGATTATCCCCCAAAATTCAACAGAAAAAAGAACGACAAAAGAATATAAAAGTAACTTAACAGTAGAAAAGAGATGAGAATGAGAAGAGCGTTTTTAAATTGTCTAATATATATTTTCTTCAAAATATTAGGGTTTTGCTTTTTATAGATAAAACCAAACTTTCAACGTAAAAAAGAGAACATGCAGGTTGGCACTAACTCAAATATTAGAAATGGAGTTTTCTTTATATATCAGATAAATGGAAGATTTGGTCTTTTTTGAAACATTCACAATTTATACAACACAAAAATTTATATATACAAAACAAAGTGAATAATAACTTAAAAATAAATTAATGTTGTCGTCGTATACAACCTTTAAATGCACCCCTAAAAACCAAATGAATATGATCAATATATCTCTTCGAGTTTAACGAACAATCATAACTCTAATTCATATGTAGCATCAAAACTATTCATATCCAACAGAAACCTTTTAATTTAACCAATCAAATAGATCTTCCCTAAATTGAACACACCTTTTCAAGTAGAGTACAGTACCCATTCAAGCTTTGCAATATTTTCCTAGAAATTTTTCCAGTTCACCAATTTATTCAAACAATAAACTCAAAATACCAACCAATTTAAGTTAGTCTGTCCTAATAAAACATCAAATACATATTATTGCTAGCAATTTGATTGCATGCTAAAAATACAAGAAATTAAACAATAATGCTCGTGAAAATATTCACTTATCAATGTGACATGCGAGTTTTTTCTTCAAGTCATTAATAAACTGATCAAAATTTCTCTCTGACGACCCATCACTTTTTAATGCATTATGATATGTTTCTTTCACCTTTTCAGCTTCTTCCCTTAACCTCTTTTCACTCATAAAGTTCTTAATCTTCTCTGCGACTACTTTTCTATCAACCGACGTTCCATGATCACAGAGCCTAATCCCAATCTTCCAATCATCAACCACAAGTTTCGTGTTAGTGATTTGATCGTACGCTATCGGATAACAAATCATCGGAACGCCACACCACATGCTCTCCACCGTAGAATTCCAGCCATTATGCGTCAGAAATCCACCAACGGCCGGATTTGAAAGAACCATAATTTGATCGCACCACGGAATTATCAACCCTCTATCTTTAGTCTCATCCTCAAATCCAATCGGCAAAACATTAGTATCGCCACAGCTAAGAATACCTTCTCGAACCACCCCTATAAAATTTACTTCACTAAGGAGAAGCCCATAAGCTATTTCCTCGATTACCTGCTTACTGAACTGAACAAGACTCCCAAACGAGACGTAAAGAACTGAGCCGGGGGACTTGGAGTCGAGCCACTTGGCGTAATCTGATTGGGGCCAGAAACTTTTGCTGACGGTATTCGTGGCATTATCTTTGTAAAAATTGGCGGGCCCTATTGCGTAGTTTGGTTGGTGTTTGTTTAGAGCGGATAGTGCCTCGGATTCCAATTCATGAACTGTGTTATGTAGGAAAAAATCTGCTTTTTTGTTATCCATAAATAATCCCACGTACAAACCTTCGCGCACAACACATTCCGGGTCTACCAAATATGACATCAAGTCCTTTGTGCTTATTGATTGAACTCCAGGAATGTAATCTATTTCCACGTGATCTACGTTACCTGATATAATCAAAGCAAAAGTAACATTAATAGTATTTGCGTGGGCTAATTGCAATTTTAGCCGTGTAGCTATAGAGAGTGATATTAATGGTTTGTTTTAAAAACTCTCAATTTAAGTACTCTGGCCGCTAGAAATTGAGAATTGTACCGAAAAAAATCAAGTAGCAATATTTCCAGGTGAACCGCCTGATGTGGAAACCAATTTCTCATACATAGAATCCTCTAAGTGGGTTGACATGTCGATGGGAGAAAAACTCATAAACAAATAAAATGATCATATAAACAAAATTAATTTCCACATCAAAGATTTTTCTCGGAAATGCGGATACGTGGGTTTTTCTGGAAAAATTTCAAATTCCACCAACCCAATAATTTAACTTACATCTAGCACACCTAGAGCTGGCAAAATCAAGCACGGCCCGCGGGCCAGTCCAGCCAACCCGAGGTTTGGATCGGGTTGGGATGTATTTTTTTAGGCCCGAAAAAAGTCGGGCCTATTTGGCCCGGCCCAAATGGGCAGGGCTAGCCCGATTATTTCGTGCCAGTCCAAATTTTTCCTACATAAAGTGTGTATGGGTTGGGTTGGGCCAGATAATTTTTTGGCCCGACTAAAATGGGATCGGTCCGACCCGATCCTAAATTTTGCAAAAGCTCGACCTGGCCCAACCCATTACCAGCTCTAGCCACACCCTTATAGCTCTAATATTAAAATTTTGTCCTATTTTCGCAAATGAGTAAGCAATGTATATTTTCTATTAGTTTTAGTTGAATTTTGTTTTAGAAATTGGGTTTTGACCCAATTTTGACCAATTAATTAAGTGGATTCGTTTATTTGTTGTATGAAAGAAATGAGATAAACGTAATCTACACTGTGGGTAGTTGAGTTTAGCATTTTAGTTCACATTAGGTAGTTGAGTTCACAATAAGTAATCTACACCATTTTAGTTCACACATCCTGTGGTCACACAGGCACTATGTGATTTAAGTAATTAGATAGTTTACCTAATGTGAACTAAAATGCTAAACTCAACTAATAAATAGCAGTTACACTACAATTCAGTTCACATTTCTTCATAAGTTCATCCAAGAGAGTTCAAAATATATCATAGTATTCAATGATACTTGCGATTTGTAGTGTAACTATCGCAAGTTAGTTGTCGCTGTATCTTGAGAGACGATTGCCATTTTCCGTACGCAAAGTGAGCGGGGCAATATCGTCTTAAAGAGAAAGAGTCTAACTCTTGCCTCGATATTTTATTTTCTTACAGATATTCTGCTTAAATTTATGCAATTGTTTGATATACACCAACATTGTTTTTCCAATAGTTTTCACAACTTTAATTTGGTTGAATAGAAGATCATGACATTCTTTCCAAAAAGAAATTCATTTACCAAACAATATTTACGAAAGAAACGAGTTTATCACTGAAATTTTACAGGTACCTAGATATCGACAAAATTCAAAATATTATTTTCTCTCAAACAATATTGATCAATACAAATCACCAATAGTCTTTAAATTTACTGATAGATTTATCATCAATTTTAGATTTTGTCGGTAAATATTTACGGGGGCCGACCTGAGGGTAGTCGCCGAGGGCGACCGCCTAGGGCCCCAGTTTTGAGGGGCCCCGATTTTACGTAGGCCTTGATATATATGTACACATATTTTATTAAAATATATATATAAGGGCCCCCAAAAAATTAAAAAATTTCAAACGGCAAAAATTAAAAAATTCAAGAGTATTGTATATACCATGTACTTGTCATTCTCTTAATTTTACAATTTATGATATGACAAATTCATGTGTTAAAGTTTGTCATTTTTGGAGTTGTGCAATGTATACTTTATTTGCTAGTTCCACAAAAAGATGGAAAGTTTTACAAGATCATGTGTATCACTTGGTTTTAAAGCCATTGTCGACAATAAGATGGGAAAGTCATGTTAATAGTATCACAGCTATAATAACTCAAACTAATGAGATAATATAAGCTTTATTTGAATTATCAAGAGTTAGTGAAGATGTCAAAACTAGGAGTGAGGTTGCATATTTAGCAACACATGAACTCGAGAATTTTGAATTTCTACTGGGAATGACTATATGGTATAATATTTTGAAAAAGTTTGAATTGTGTAGCAAAAAATTACAATCTAAAGATATACAAATTGATGTTACAATAAATAATTTTTTGGATTGATTTCTTATTTTGAGAAATATATGGAAGAAGGTTTCCAATCTGCTATGGAATCAGCAAAAGAGATTACATCTAGGATGGAAATTGATCAATGTTTTCCTAAAAAACGTACAACTCATAGGAAGAAATAATTTGATGAAATTATTATTTTTATTTAAATCTAATTTTTATACTAAAGCATGTATAACAATATAACAATCAAACTAAATATGCAAAACTAAATTACACAATTTTTTTATGTTGCATTACAAGGATAAAAGTCTTAAAATTCAAATATAATCAAACATCATCATTATCGTCAAAGGCTTTGAAACTTTAAGAACATATTTACTGCAATAAGAGTTAAAACAAAAATATGTGCAAAAACTCATTTTTAAAATAAAAATAGAAACAACAAACTACAATGTAGAATGATAAACACTATATAATGAATATTTTCTTAATACCTTTTGATTTTTGTCAAAGAAATTAAATAAATATAAATAATGATAAAATGTGATTTGATGTTCAATGTTTGTGTGTGAGATAAGTTAACGTTGGAATCTCAAAATACAACAATCATCTTTATAATTATTTGCATAAAGTTTCAATTATTTGTCGCATTTAAGTCACGAAAATTTTAAATTTTTAGATTATAGTATTGTATTTATTAGAGAGATATAAATTATATAACATTTTAAATCATCATAATTGATTACATTTTAAGTCACTATAAAAATATATTTCTTAGGAAATGTTACGTAAATTTTGTTATCCCTTTATTTACCAATCCTCTATTTTGAAAAACAAAAATTCAAAAATATCAAAATTCAAAAAAAAAAGAAAAAAAAGGCTGGAGGGCCAGCCCGGCGGGCTAGACCGGTCCGGGCCAAAAAGGCCCGGATTTAAACGGGCCAGCATTTAGAGGCCCTAACTCTGTTTGTTTTGCGGTTTAAACGGACTGGTCCGCCGGGCCCGACCTGTTTAACATCACTACACTTGCCTTCAACTATGCCTAAAGAAACATTAAATGGCTTAGTAATTTTATGTATTGAAAATAAGGTATTGGAAAATCTTAATTTTGATGATCTCATTAATGATTTTACTTCTCACAATGCTAGAAGACCAAAAAAAAATTCAATGAACTATTTTATACTTTTTTTTTGTCTTTGTAGATGTTGCACTTGTTGAATATTCTAAATGTTGAAAAGGATGTTCTCTGTTGGAACTTGAAGCTTTTTATTGCATTTTTTTAAAAGGGCCCCTTTTTTCTTATCGCCATGGGCCTCCGGAAAGTCAGGGCCGGCCCAGTTAATTTACCTACAATGTTGTACCTACAGTACTGGTTTGTCGAAATTTTATCTCATCTTCAGTTCCGATGGAGTTTTTTAATACTTACCTACATATTTTTCCATAGGCAATTTTTTTTATATACTGATTTATGTGTACATGTGTGATCGAGTGAGTGTTAGGCATATATACCTTTGAGTGGAGCATGACCCTTTTCATTTAAAATATCCCAATGGTAAGCTAAACAAAACACCAGAGCTGCTTCCGTCGAGAACGCAACATTCACAAAATTGTACTTAGCCGCAATCGTTCCAGGCCATGCAAAAACAGCGTCAGCAATCAGAAAATAAATCGAATTCGGATCAGATTGTACCATTTTCCCAATAAATTCATCGACATAGGCCGGGAAATACCGGAACAAGAAGTTCCAATATTCCGGTAAGTTGGCATCATGATCGAATTCCAGCGGAAAACCATCACTGATCGTCGCGTAACGTATGTCAAGACCCGATTCCCGGGCTTCGGAAAAGAAATCGACTTCGGTAGTAGTTTTGTTATGGTGGGCTTTAGTTAGCTTGTGATGAATAAATTCGAGATGGACAAAAGTGACGGCAAAACCCTTTGAAGCAATCTTGAGGGCAAGATTTACGAATGGGTTAATGTGGCCTTGGTATGGGAGTGGGAACACTATGGCGTGGAGCTTGCTTTGTTTCTCATTAGCCATTTTTATGTTGTGCTGTGTGAGATTGTGTTTCGTGCGATATGTTATATATAGAGCTGGTTACATTTGTTTATAATTCTACTTCTACATCAAGTTTATAGCAATGTTTTAAACCCGGATTGGACATCCAACCAAATTAATAACTGGGTCATTGGGTTATTGGGTCACTGATTCAACCGGTTAAACCGTTCTAAAAACCAGTTCACACATATACATACACATATATGTGTACACTATATGTAAAATATAAAAATACAAGTACAAATAAAAAAAAATACAAATACAAATACAAATAAATGTAATATATTATAATATCCAAATATATGTATATATCGAATATTTGGAAAACTTATATGTAAATTTACCAAATACTTTTTCATTCAATTTTTGTAATAAAATAAAGAAAATTTTGCTTTAAAAAATTGAATCGGGTTACTTAGGGTCATCGGTTTCGTGTTTTTTCTGGGGTTGACCGGATGGCAACGGTTTTTAGCCACTTGATTTTAATTTAGAACCAAACCGAACATGTGACGGTTCCCAATTAAACCGGTCGAACCTGCCGGTCCGGTCCGGTTTCAAAACGTTGGTTTATAGGGGAAAATTACATTTTCCGTCTGATTTAGGAAGGTAAATTAGATGTACCTGACCTAGAGTCCCAAAGAGCTAGATAACACATTTTGTTCGGGCGTACCTCCCTGTTAGGAGCGGGTCTAAACCCGGTCAAACGGGTCCAAGGGCGGGTTATAGACCTGCGTTTGAAAAACTGCCGAGTCGGATAACGGGCCCAGCTGGACCTGCTCTGGGCCCACCCATATATATGTCTATAATATTTATTTTATGAAATTTATCTTAATTTCGTGTAGTGTCTGCGGATTCGACAAAGTAAAAGCCATAGAATTGACTAGTGTAAATTCTATGTTTAATTTATTAATTATTACTGCTTGGGACTCACTTAGGCTACTGATTTCTGTATCGATGTGATGGATTTTTTCATAATTTTTATTAAAATAATATAAGTGTTCAGTGTTGCACTTTAGTCCAACCATGTACATTAAACTTCAGCAACAAACGCTGAAATTGCGATCAACGCGAAATAAAAATCCATCTTCGTTCATTGGAGAGTTTTTTTTGACCAAACATGCGATTGTTTATGGAAATTTTCAGAAAATATAATATTATCTCACTTTCATTTTTTCTCACTTTTTCTTTCACCAATCACATCTACACATTTTTTCACAAAAAACTAATCATTATTACACATTATCATGATTTCACTATTCATTCACTCACATATTTCTAACTACCAATCACATCCAATCATTATTTTACTATTTTCACATCAAATCAACTTTCATCATTACTTTTTCATCTCACATCCAATCAAACTCTCAAAATTCATCATTTTTCTCCCAAATTTTTTTTCACTACTATTCTCTAGCAAAATGAAAATTTTCAAAATGAAAGTATATCCAATCGCACCCTGAGGGAGTGCTTGCTTGTAAATTAATTTTCATCTCTTCCACTTTTTGGACAAATTTTTTTATGGAAATGTGCTTGATTTTTCAAAAAATACATTATTCACTTTTCTCACTTTTCAAACCATCAATCACATCAATTTATAATTTAAATAGAAAAATAGCATATCAACTATCATTATTATATAATCATATCACAAAATATACTATTCACTCTCTCTTAGTTTTCAAATCATCAATCATATCAATTATCATCATCACATTTTCATCTTATATCCAATCACACTCTCAAAATCTATTCTCATTTTTTAAAATAATTTTTTCACACTATTCTTTCCAAAAGTAAAAATGAGCAAAATGAAAACTCAAGTCACTCCCTGAGCAATCAAGAAATGAAATGATTGCAATTCCTTAGAGACGGTGAGTTTCGTGCAGACATAATTTTTTCTAATGACGGGTCTCTGGTTAAACCTGTCAGGTCCTAGTGGCCCGGCGGGTCCCAAGTTTAACCAAACCCATCTCACACCCTCCTCGTTACCATTCCTACACATTAGGCTAGCAGGGTGGTCCTGAACTAAGACCCTCTGAAGCTTAAGTCAGAATCTGGTAATTGAGGTACTTAAAAAGCTAAAGGGCGACGTAGTTTAAAATAATGACAAATTACATTTTACCTTCATTTGTGTGCTGTATTTTATAGTACTTTTCACCGTGAAACGCGGATCATCATATACATGGCGCTCCATTGATAGTAGAGAATTCGCGGGCGACCCTATCCAGATCCTCGGGTCGGGCATAAAAAGCCGCAGATCTTGGAGGCATCTTGGTAATTTCCAACGAGACGACGACATGATGGTAATTTCGACCTAAGCAAAGTCAATATAATAATTCCATATCACCGTCCTTTAAGATGACCTAAATAGACTTTTAGTTCTATATTTTTAAAGGTAATATTTGGCAACCACTATCTTTTAAAAAGTTACACGTTTAGTCGGATTTTTCAATTTTCCAAATATCTTATTTAGGGATGTCAATCAGGCGGGGCGGGGTCGGGAGCCATCCCCATCCCGTCCCGCGCGACGCGGGAATCCCCGCCCCGTCCCCGTGAGACAAACGGGGAAAAATTCCCCATCCCGTCCCTCATGGGATCCCGCTTCGCGGGGATTCCCAAAATCCCCGTTTCAATTTATTTTTTTTTTGGAAAAAAATAATATTTTTTTAAAAAATAACAATTTTTAAATATTTAAAATATATAAATTATATAAATAACTAATAAAACACTAATTAATAAAATAAATTAAAGATTTTTGTCATTTTATTATATTTAATGTGTATATATTTATAATATATTACATATATATTTAAAATATTATATTATATATAATATTCGGTTCCTCATGGGAACGGGGCGGAGTATGATCCCCGCCCCCGCGCCGTCCCCGCCAACGGGGAAAAAAATTCCCGTTCCGTCCCCACGGGGAAAATTCGGGAATCCCCGCCCCGTTCGGGGCGGATCCCCGCGGGGAACGGGGATTCCCCGCCCCACTGCCATCTCTAATCTTATTTCAGGATCTTTTTAAAAATCGGACCAGATGTATAATTTTTAAAACTATATTAGTTGTCAAACATTACACTTAAAACACAAAAGACTAAAAATATATTTTGCACAATTTTGGTCGTATAAATTTTAAATTGATTTAAATTTGGTCCTACCAAGCTACCAAAAAAGTTTTTCTAGAAAGGGGGTATTTGCCCTAGCATAATTTTCTTGCCCATGTATGTGCCACTCGAAAAAGATTTCCATTTAATTAGGTAATGTGCCCTACCGTTAAATGTCCATTTATGTGCCACCCAAAGTAGGCTGTCGGGCCCGCATATTCCACGTATTGGATAATTGAGAGTAAGTAGATATTATCCACTTGGGTAGCTATCCAAGTGAGTCATATACAGTTAGATCAATATACACATATACATCCACATGGATGTGTGTTAATCCAATAGTATAAAACTCACTTGGGTAGCTACTCAAATGGATAACATCGACTAATCCGGTGATTGATCATATATCGCTGCCATGCACTTGATTAAATTTTCTTCCTCAATTCATATAACGCTTCTCCACGCATTAATTTAATCAATCTTGTAGATGCTACTGATATATATACATTTGGTGTACATCTATCATCATATCTGTAATTTAATTTCATCTATTGAAAAAATTAATAAAACTTTGGATAAAACTAATAAATATAGTTAAAATATTATAATATTTAATTTCTTTTATTATTTAATTCCTAATTTCATTCCAACTCATGTCCAATTTCATTTCATTATACAAATCATAAAATTTCCGAGCAAGAGAGTTGGCGGTGATGTGATATGATCATATGGGAACTGTTGCACGTCCCATCAGCGATCGCAAAACAGAACAAATTTCTCTTTCAATCATTGAAAAGCCCAAAAAGCTTTCCAAACTTGGTTGTACTATTTCAGAATAAAAATGGACACATACCGACTTTTAATAATTTTAAATTTCCCCTCAAACTTTGGCCTGAAAAAATGTAAAAATTTTGTGCCGTCCAAGTGGGTAGTTGCCAGTCCTGGGGCCAAAAATACACCTACATAGGTGTGTATATATGTGTGATGATCCAAAAATCATAACCCTAAGTGGATATCGCCAGCCCTTGGATCAAATACAAACCCACATGGGTATGTACATGTATATGACAATCCAAGAATCATGGTTCGAAGTGGGTAGCTATTCATTTAAACGACATGATCATAGACAAGAATCTCTTTCTTTAATATATATATATATATATTCTCTTATAATTAATCCAATATTTCATTCATTATCTTGTGAAATTCAACACAATTATAGTGTACTTTATTTAAAGAAAATTTGGTTCTAATATACTGACAAGACTAAGAATAATGCTCTTATAGCTTTCAAAAAGAAAAAGAGAATAATGCTCTCATGGCTTTCAAAAAGAAAAGGAGAATAATGCTCTTATGATTATTAAAAAAAGGCTATCTCATGGTACTAATCTTTCAAACGTTGATACAGAAGGTAAACAAATGGTGAATATTTGATGGGAATTCATACTAAATACTATTTGTGTGGGTCTGATGTGAAAGAGATAATTATTATTAGATTGAGGGATCGAACATAATTGTTCTCTATATTTGAGAGGACCTGGTTGTACGTCACCAGACTCAATCATCATATTGGCCAGTGCGTGCACATCCCGCGATTTACTTTAGCGGCAACAATGAAAAGACTAGAGTTGTTGTCGTAAAATATAGTCAAACATAAGTCTAGAAGTTGAATTATTTAAAAAAATGGGGGTATACAACTATGCATTAGTCCTTTCATTATAGTTTATACAATAATAACAACCCACATTCATCTTAGTTGTACTAATATATTTTAGTCAATAATTTCACAGAAACCTTTCTACCATGACCTAATATATAATTACCCAGACTGTATTCAATCAAATCCAACAAAAAATGGAAAAAATTCAAAATCCAAAAAAACCTCATATAATCATAATCCCACCTCCATTCCAAGGTCACATAAACCCTTCAATCCAATTAACACTAAACCTCGCCTCAAAGGGCTTCATCGTCACCTTCATCAACACCCACTCCACTCATCACCACATCACAAAAGCAAACAATTACAAACAATACGACGACGTATTTGCCGGGTCGGGTTTGGATATCAGTTACAGGACAATCAGCGACGGGTTTCCGTTGTCGTTTGACCGGTCTTTGCACCGTGAACAGTTCATGGTGGGCCGGGTCCATGTTTTTCCGGCCCACGTGGAGGAAATTGTCAGGGAGCTAGTGGATTTGGAACCCCGGCCCACTTGTTTGGTCGCGGACACTTTTTCGACGTGGGGATACGATGTCGCTAGGAAATATGGGCTTGTGTTCGTTTCGTTCTGGACTCAACCTGCGTTGGTTTTGACGCTGTACTTACATCTGGATCTGTTGAAGAAAAATGGTCATTACGATTCTAAAGGTGAGTCAATGCCTCCAAGATCAGTTTTATCTTTTTCTTTTTGTTTTTTCCTTTATGAATATGTGACTGGGAAGGAAGTGTTCTAAACTATTGGATTAGAGCAAGTCTGTCGTGAGACGGTCTCACGGTTTTAGATTCGTGAGAGACCTTCGGGCGCTCCCCGTCTCGGAAAGCATGAACCATAAAAATAAATTTAAAAATAATAATGAACCATGAAGAAAACAAAAATAAACCCTAAAAAACACGAAAGAATAAACCCGAAAAACAAAAATAAATCCAAAAATAAAAAATAAACCCTAAAAAAAACTAAAAATCCTAAAAACTCAAATCAATTAAAAATAAACCCAAGAAACAAAATAAACCCTAGAAAAACAAATATAAACCCTAAGAAAAATAAAATCTGAAAAAAAAACCTTTAAAACTTTGTGTAAGGGCTCCGTCTCACGGATCTAAATCCGTGAGACCGTCTCACGCAAGTTTTTGTCATTGGATTAATACACACCCATGTGGATGTG
The DNA here is from genome assembly GCA_016081115.2 of Rehmannia glutinosa. Classification (NCBI taxonomy): domain Eukaryota; kingdom Viridiplantae; phylum Streptophyta; class Magnoliopsida; order Lamiales; family Orobanchaceae; genus Rehmannia; species Rehmannia glutinosa. The sequence continues at coordinate 2,495,383 of CM071934.1, read as the reverse complement.
TGTGTATGTGTCAATCTAACAGGTTCATGCCGTTTAGCTACCCAAGTGGGTTGCAACAACTTACCCAAGAAGAGGATGAGAATTAAACCTCACGACTTTGGTCTGAACTTAAAAGTTTTAACTAGTGAATCACTATGTGATTTCAAAGATCAATCTTATATTCTTATCTAGCGCCCGAGAAAGTACCAAGTAACTATTAAAAGAAATAATTAAAGAAAAACTTCGAACTTTGAGGTATTTGCAAAAAAAGAAAAAAAGGTTTTGAAAATACATTGACCATGAGGTTTGACTCCATTTTACACTTCACTAAGCAAACAAATATTTCAAACACCCTTTATACATTCACAAAAAAAAATGGATATTTAGTCCTATAATTTGGACTTTTCTTAGAATTAGTCCTCTAAATTGTGATATTTATGTTTTAGTTGTCTAACTTTCAAATTTCTAGATATCCAGTCCTTTAACTTTCAAACTTTCTAGATATTCAGTCCTTTAATTTAGCAATTTTACTTTTGGTCCTATAACATAACAAATTTTAGAAATTTTGTTATATAACTTAACAATAGTTAAATTTAACTAATTTATTATAAGATTAGTACAAACACTTCACATTTTTTTAATAGGACCAAAAGCGAAATAATTGAATTTCAATTTTTGAACTAATTAAATTAAAAAAGCCATTAAATATTAGATTAATTTTATTACTAAAAAATTTAAATAAATAGAAATTTCAAAAACAATTAACGAATTTTAGGAAAATTAAAATAATTATATTAAATTAGTAAATTATGAATAATTTGTCATATTTATGTAATTGACTTTTGATGACGAGAATTATCTCCAAAAAATGGATCTGAACTAGTGTACAAGATACATTTATTTAAGAAGATTTAAAAAATTAACGCTTGAAATATTTATTGGATATGTAATTAAGAAGCCCATTCAATACTGTGATTTTGCAAAAGTTTGATATATTTTTTTTCTACAATCTTATTGCAATCTTTTGCGTTCTTGATCCTAGATCAATTTCATAGATCCTTCAATTTGAATGGCTACTCTTACTAATTTTTCAGGCTGATTTTAGTTTTCGACTCAGTTGTGTTTTCCAAATTCCTTAACTATGATTGCACTTTTTTTTTTGGGCACAATTTAGGTACAAATAGTGCAGGAATAGATTATGATTGAGCACTTTCACTAATAATGTATACTTAGTTTTCCCAATTTAATAAGTGTAATCATTTTTTGTATAGATAACAGCAACAAGGACACCATAGATTACATACCAGGTGTAACATCACTCAAACCCAGAGACCTAATGTCATTTCTCCAAGAGACTGATACTTCTAAAATTATGCACTGGATAATCCACAAAGCCTTCACAGATGCAAAAAAGGCCGATTTCATTATCTGCAATACCGTTGAAGAACTTGAGCCCGGGCCCATTTCTGTTCTGAAAGAAATGCAGCCCATTTATGCAATTGGGCCCTTATTTCCATCTCACTTCACTAACCCGGCTGTGGAAATGAACCTATGGTCCGAATCAGATTGCAGCCGCTGGCTCAATAACAAACCTCAGGGCTCAGTTTTGTATGCCTCGTTTGGAAGCTATGCACATAGCAATAAACAAGATATCGAGACGATTGCAAATGGGCTTTTACTAAGTGGGCTCAGTTTTATTTGGGTTCTGAGGCCTGGTATTGTGAATTCTGATGTAACAGAAGTTTTGCCCAATGGGTTCCGAGAAAATGTGGGAAACAGGGGTTTGGTTGTGCCGTGGTGCAAGCAGAATGCGGTTTTGTCGCATTCTGTCGTTGGAGGATTTTTGACGCACTGTGGGTGGAATTCGATACTGGAGAGCATTTGGGTTGGCGTGCCGTTATTGTGTTTTCCTTTGGTTGGGGATCAGATCACGAATCGGAAGATGGTGGTGGAGGATTGGAAGATTGGGATTAATCTTTGCGATGATGGAAAACTTGGTTCGAGTAATGAAGTTGCACAAAGGATTAAGTTGTTGATGAGTGGGAAGACGTGTTATGAGTTGAGGAAGAATATCGAACAAGTTAGGAAGAAATTGGAGAATGCATTGTCGGGTAATGGATCGTCTCAAATGAATTTTGATAAATTCGTGACGGATGTGAAGGCCAAAATTGATAGGCACTATAGTGAGAAGAAATTATGACAGGGCATGTAGCTTCTTTTAATGAGTAAAGGTTTTCTATTCCACGTTCCTAATCTATTTTCGATTCCATTGTATTGCATGAATGGCACTACTGCAATTATTGCATTATCTTGTGCATGTGGTATTCATCAGGGGCGTAGCTAGGGGGGCCACCCCGGTCCCCCGCGCACCCCAAATTTTTTTTGTCCCGTTTTTTCTGTGGAAAAAAAATAAAAAAATTGTGTTTTTTATAGTTGAGCTAGGGGAAAAAAATTTGGGCTAGGGGTAACCAGTCGTGTTGGCTACGCCCCTGGTATTCATCCAATACGATTGAATATGAATGTAACTTTTTTTTCTTCGTACTCATGAAATGGTTATAATACCTACTTTTGAGATTAATTTCCTTGCTTTAAATTGATTATGAGTTTTTTTTTAATGAGCTAGGAGGAGTGGTTAGAGGAGATGTAATAAATCTTAGCTTCGATCAAGTCCAAGGGCGGAGCCAGGAAATATTTCGGGATAGACCGATACGCGAAAATAGGGTGGGCCGAATAAGAAAATCATATAAAATATACTTAAAATAATTTTTTTTTAAATTTTATAGTGTAAATTTTTTTTTAAAAGGGGGGGGGGCATTGATCCAGTCCTTTCTAGGATGAGCTATAATGGGTTAAATCCAATTATAATGTAATAAAGGCCGAAATAATAAAGGCTCAAATGTCCAAATATAATGGAGTCTAACAAGGGATTTTTCTTCTTAGCTAAATCAGGTTTTGGTGGATTGATTGTGGATGGTGATGATAAAATTTGTCAAGCTTTGGTCATGTCCAAGGAACTCATCTTTGGGTTCAGTTGATATTTTTGATAATGTTATTATTCATGCTTTGTTGTTGGCTTTCAAGATGGTATGGAAAGTTGTTTCCATATTCATTGATGATGAGGATATTGCCAAAAGAGCTTCTCCGTTCTCATTCTTTTCAGAGGGGCAAGAAATAATATCCAAGGACATCAATATTTTGAAATCTATGTTTCATTTTGTAAAAATCAGTTTTAGGAGTAATAAATTCATGTCATGTTGTAAGTTATCATCTAGATTTGCGGTTTGTTCTATGGTTTCTCATCATTGGGTTAATGATTTCCCTTCTTGGATTGTCTCTTGTAACCAAGAAGGTTCCCATGCTAGTTAGTCTCATTTGTGTGTTTCGTTTGAGTTAATATATATTTCTACCGTTTGGAAAAAAAAACAAGGGATTTTTCTTATGGGTTCTACGGGCCTATATGGTCCATGTACTTTACACCACCAAATAATGACCCAATTTCCCGAGTCCTATAAATACCCCATCCAATTCTATTTCCAATATATGAAATTTATCCTAAGTACAATACCCAGCTTTGTAAATTCAAGTTACTCTCTGACTCTCTGATCTGACTTAAGCATCGGAAAATTATTGACGGGAAAACCCCGGCGCCGTAACGACTTGTTTTGTAGCAGGAAGTGGCCCTCAACTATCGACTCTAGTTCGAGAGACTTGAAGAATAAAGTGATACCACATCGGTGAAGCGATCTCAACTTCATGTTTCGTGATTATTGATATTGAGTTGTTGATTTAACTTTTTTAGTAATTAGTACTTTTTTTTTTGTAAAACTAAATGTAATAATTAATCAGTTTTAAAAAAATTGAGAATTTTACTATACTAACACCTCAATTTTAAATTTTAAATTCCTTCACAAGTCTTACAACAAAAGAAATTTATGTCAACACAATTGAGATTTGAGACTGGTCTGTCGCCTCTCGTGATGAACAACTTTTTTCAGAAAAAAGAAAGATTGTGGATGGATTAATTTTCATTTCCAAGGTGGCCCATCATGCCCGAGTAACTGTTGGCTGGCTCATTTGTTCTTCTTTCTGATTTCCAAATTTCATTGCTGCATAAAAAGACGGCGGACTGAAAAGCATTTGGCCAACTAAATTTCATGTGCATTCTGGTATTCCACTTTCCTTTTTTAATTGTAGGTCCTCTCTTTTTATAATTTCTTGATTGGTCTGTGACAAATCATTGTTTTTTATGATTTGTTGGCATAATTTATGTTGAACAAACTTTATCTTTTTGTTGATAAGTTTAAAATTCTACTAAAAATTGAAAATTGTAGAAATAACATAAAATTAAACAAAATTATCGAATCGTGTTTGTTGAACTTGAGAGTGGATTATAACTTATAAACAAGAGTCAAAACCTTTCCTTCAATCTTTTCCAAAATAAAATAGTGAAATCAGCCAAAGCCGGCAATATCTCTTGAGTGAATGTTAACTAACATGAGGTCCAAAAGTCAATAATGATAATGAACTTCAATGCTAATTAATTGAATTCCACTCATATAGCCCAATATGTTAAATACATGGTATCCACCAATCAATAAGATAAAGGACTGCAATATACGAAGCAAATTAGGGCCAATCAGATGGCAATTTGACCCGTTCGCGATGGGGCGGGACGAGATAAGTATGGGTATCACCTCTACCCCGTGGATACTTATCCCACCCCACCTTGCCCCGCCCCCCAATACTTAGCATATTTTTATTTGTATCTAATGACTAATGTATATAAACATAAATATTATATATGATATTGCAATTCTTATGTACTTTATAATTATCTAATATATATGCATTGATAATGACAATTGTTATAGTAATATGAATCAGAACATGTAATGATAAAATTTTATACAACATGGATCGACTTATCCCACTTATAAAGTGGACTATATGTGTCTGGGTCTTCAAATACCCGCTCTATTATTATTCCTACAACTCCGCATCTCATATAACCAAATGTTCTATGCATCCGCTGAATTTTACACCCTCTATTTGGGTATAAATACCCCACATGACATCAATAAGCCAACAAACAGCACACCCTACAAAAATTTAATCAAATTTACCACTTTTCCACAAAAAGAACAGCTTGCCATGTATACGGACCAATCTCATTTGAGCTTTTTCCCATGCACTTTTCAATTAATTTGTAATCATCCATACGCGATTTTTGAGATGCCAAATCCTAAAAGCTAAGTCGAAGTCAATATCATTAAATGAAATATAGAGGATGAATTTTAAGAAGAAAGGAACAAAGTGAAATACAGGCTCTCTTGTAAAAATCAAATGCCAGCGATTTAATCGAAAATCCCCAGGTGTTGACCCTTGTCCGCCTAGGATTTTATTCTAATTAGACCCGCCTAGGTCCCGCCTAACCTGTCTAGGCGCTAGGCTCCAATTCGTCGCCTAGCGAGCGCCTATTACTTTTTACAACATTGAATACATGGAATGCTGACAATTGCTGCATTCAGTTACTGAAGGTCGGAAAATAAAAAAGAAAAAAGGAAAAAACAAAGCTCCAAAAGCATATTATACAGAGAGAGAGAGAGAGAATAGCCATTCATATCATAGCAAAATCTTATTATAAAAGATGTGATTTAAATAAGATAATTACAATGATTTATTTTCAAGAAGATTTTATCCAATGTAATTTTACATTTTAATGTAAGAACAGGATTACCTATTAACTCAAAATAGAACCCTTACTTGACTAAGAGCTGCAAAGGATGGTTAGAAAAGGTCATTTAATCCGAAACTTTATCCAAAAGATTCAGTTTTAATATTTTATTTTCTTGTTCCACTACCTATTCTATTATCATCCGAATGAATGACATGTATAGATATATTAAAGTAATCAACAACCCACATTTATCTCACCCAACAAGTGAAACAGGAAAGTGAAATATGAAATTTGATCGTAATAGAATAAGAATGAAATGTGACATTCATTTTAGTGTATTTCCATATGAAAGAAAATGTAATGATTTGAATTTTACACGCAAAAAAAGAAAAAAAAAACAAAAAAGGAGGTATGAAAGAAAATGAATTTGCAAAAATAGCGCGCGCACCTAATTACCTATATATCCGCCTCATGTATATATACACCACCCCCAATTAATCGCCCATAACCAGACCTTTCCCTCACAATCTCAAATCAGAAAAAAAAAAAAAAAAATGGCCGGCAATAATCGGAAACCTCACGCGATCATGATCCCATACCCATACCAAGGTCACATCAACCCATTCGTATACCTCGCCATGAAATTGGCCTCCCAGGGCTTCACAATCACCTTCGTCAACACCCAATCCGTCCACCACCGCATTTCCCGCGCCCAATTGGCGACTAACGGCGGCGCCGCGGCCGACATTTTCGCCGGAGCGCGTGATTCCGGCCTCGACATTCGGTACGCCACCGTTTCGGACGGGTTTTCGATCGAGTTCGATCGGTCTCTGAATCACGATAAATTTGTGGACGGTTTGATTCACGTTTTCTCTGCTTACGTGGACGAGCTTGTGGCGCGTTTGGCCGTGTCGGATTCGCCGGTCACGTGTTTGATTTCCGATACGTTTTACGTTTGGGCGTCGGCCATTGCGGGGAAGCATAATTTGGTTAGTGTGTCGTTTTGGACGGAACCTGCTCTGGTTTTGTCTCTGTATTACCACCTGGATCTCCTCAAGAAAAATGGCCACTTTGGTTCTAAAGGTAAATAACATTTTTTTTTGGGTTAATTACAATCCTTAATTCATCTCGATTATCTTTTAAAATTACATATGCTTTTGGTATTTGTTTATATTCTACAAATGAGAAAATAATTGTTCGTAACCTACATTTTGTAATCTAAACTATTTTTCTAACTAACAATCTAAAATCTGTGAGTTTTTACTTTGCAACGTTCGGTTAATCAGAGTTGGAATATTTCACGAATATTCCGGTTCACATGGACAAATATTATTGGATTATTCTACTCCGGCTGGTCAGATATTGCAAAGCAAACAAACCACCAAAGTTTATGTTGTTAATTACGAAAATAAATAGTTTAGGATGCAAAGTGTAAAAATGACTAAAATTCAGGTTGCAAACAATTATTTTCTCTTTATAAATTGTGTTTTCAATAGTGAGTATTTGTTAAACAACTACGAACCTTAAGGTGTGTTAGCAATATTTTTTTTAGTGAGTATTAGTTATTTTGCAAGATATTGTTTTTTTTTTTTGTAATTAGATTAAAACTCAAATATAATTTTTACAAGGGATAACAATTTTTACAACTTGAACTTTGGCATTTTTATAATTCGCAACCTAAACTATTTTATTTTCGGACTTGCAACTTAAATCGTCCAGATGTTCATTTGCAACCTCCGGCCAATCCGAGTTAAGACGCATGACCGAGTTAGCTGGACGGAGGTTGCAAAGTGAAAAACTTGCACAGTTTAGATTGTTCACTGAAAAAAATAATTTATTTAGGTTGTAAAATGTAAAAAGATCAAAGTTCATGTTGCAAAAACTTTATTTTTTCTCTTTTCATAATTTTAATCCTTTTATGCACACCAATAATAACATTTTACATACCTTATAATAACAAATTCATTTACTATTTCTGTCAGTCAAACGGGGGGACATCATAGATTACATACCAGGAGTGGGGAAAATTAAACCAACGGACCTCACATCCTATCTCCAGGCTGACGACATATGGACAGTGGTACATCGTGTAATTTACAAGGCTTTTGAGGATATTAAAAAAGCTGATATCATTATTTGCAACACAGTCCAAGAACTCGAATTCGATACACTTTCGGCCCTTCACAGAAAACAGCCCACCTACGCAATTGGGCCTATTGTCTCCGGTTTCACTAACCAGACAGTGTCCACCAGTTTATGGTCCGAATCGGACTGCACCCCATGGCTCGATGAGAAGCTCAATGGGTCCGTTTTGTACGTCTCATTCGGTAGCCATGCTCACACCACAACTAAAGAAGACATTTGGGAGATAGCCCATGGGCTATTAAAAAGTAGGGTAAATTTCGTGTGGGTGATCCGGCCCGATATCGTGAACTCGGGCGAGACGAATTTTTTGCCCGTTGGATTTGAAAATAGCATGGAAGGGAGAGGGTTGATCGTGCGGTGGTGCAGCCAAATTAAGGTTATCTCGCATCCTGCGGTCGGAGGGTTTTTGTCGCATTGTGGGTGGAATTCGGTACTGGAGAGTATATCGTGCAAAGTTCCTTTAATATGTTTTCCTCTATTCACGGATCAATTTACTAACCGTAAATTAGTGGTTAACGATTGGAAGATCGGAATTAATCTATGCGATAGGGCATCGATCACGCGGGAGGAAGTCGAAGAAAAGATCAGATATTTGATGAGTGAGAAGACTTCTAAAGAGTTGAGGAATGCTATCAAGGAGGTGAGTAGGACCATGGAAAATGCATTGACAATTGATGGATCATCTGAGAAAAACTTTAAGCTACTTATTGAGGATATAAAGGCCCAAATGAATAAAAAAACAGGGCTGGCCTTTGAAGTAGTAGATCGATCAATGGAGCATGTTTGGGCTCCCACAACAGTAAATATTTGTGAACAAACAATTTAGTGCTTGTAAGTTATACGATTCAATGGGCTAGATTAAAAGAAAAGTGGTAATGGGTCAAAGACTCAAAATGACCACTTGTGTAATGAAAAAAATGAAACTAGCAATCTTTTGAAAACAAATATTTTTAGCCATTTTTGCATAACAAAATACATTTATACCCTTCTAGCATATTTAATTTATTTCCTCTCTTCCACTTATCTCTCTCCTCTTACTCTCCATTTCAAATTTTTTAAAAATTCGAATCTGTATTTTTCGTTTTTGTATATGTAATAGGGGTAGTGAATTATAGATCTCAGAAAAAATATTAATTTGATATATTATACATGCAAAACAGATTTGAAACGAAAAAACTATGTGAATTCAAAGTTTTTTGGAGAAAAACAAAATAACTGTTTATAATAAGTGAGAGTAGTCTGAGCATTAACTCGATCTGGATATCGAGTTATCGTTGGTTTGACCAACGCCTACAATAAAAGCTGAAAACTCAATATTCATTATGTAACTCGGATATCGAAGTTTTCATAACTCAATATCGAGTTATATAATCGGATATCGATTACATTTAACTCGATATATAATTGAGAACAAGATCTTAAGCAAACTCGACAAAACAACTCATGAAAACAACATTATTTGATATCGAGTTACATAACTCGATATCGCGTGAATCAAAGAATCCTCGATCGAGTTATGCGATGAAAATTCTTGCCATCTTTTTCATTCACCTCAATCACCATTAACGGTGCAACAAGATTTTCAATCAAAACCTTAATTATTTAAACCATTAACATTCTTCAAACCTAACAATATGTCATAACTCAAACAACTATAAACTAACTAAATCAACAAAATACATGAAATTAACGGAATAGGATTTTTTGCCCATGTCTTGAATATCGAGTTACGAAGTTGGTAAATGTACGTGTGTGACTCGAAAAGGGATTTACTGGGTTAAGGGGCATTTGAGAATTTCACATGTCAAAATGGCTAAAAAAACATATATTTGAAAAAAAAGGCTAAAAAATATTTTGGTTTGATGGGAATAGTCAAAACTCGACCCACTCAAAAAAAATCCCTTATCTTCAAAATTACAAATATCCACTTGACCACTTGATAATTGTTTCTATTTTATGAATTGCGCCATCAAGGTTGTTTGTAACACCTTAATCGAATATTTAAAATTTTGAAAAATATATATTTTTTAATTAGTCTAAACCTTGGGGGTATTCTTTATAAGGGAAAATGATTTATTTGGTCCTGTAATTTGGACTATTTTGTTATTTAGTCTTCTAAGTAGTCATTTTTAAATTTTATTCCAATATATTTGAAATACTGTAATATTGAAGGAGGTAACTGCAATGTTTTGATAAACGTAAAGAGAGTTTTTGAAATACTTTTTGCATACGAAGGGAGAAAATGTAAGACAAATCAAACCTGAATGATTTTTTTGTTATTTTCGAAAATCTCTAGGTGTTATTGTAAATAGCTAGCCTGAACCTTTTTTTTTTTTTTGGTGTAATTATCCCTTGAAAATATGCTTACTAGCTATTACTATGGGTGGCAAATCGTACACGGGCCGGCCCGATAAGTACTAACCCGAACACGGCTCCGATAAGTTAACGGGCCAAAAATGGTAACCCGAACATGACACGATAAAAACCCGATAGCATAGCTCAGTTACGGACCGATAAACAAATTTATTTATATTTATTTATTAATTATTATTAATTTTTGGCTCATTTGAACAATTTAGAACATTTTGCTTGTTAAACCATTTACGAATATAGTATAATATTATTTTTTTCTTTAAATATTTATCACATATAAAGCTCCTTAGGAATTTAGAATGAGAAAAAATGTGTAAAAAAAAGATATTATTTATGTTGTCGGGCCTTATTGGGTTTAACGGGCTTATCGGGTTGGCCCGATATACACCCAATTTCTTATTGTTCTTATCGGGTCGGCCCGATAATAGCCCAAACCCGATAACACTTGGTCCAAAACCGATAATTTTGTACCGTAATATCGTATCTTGCCTCAAATTGTCACCTCTAGCTATTATGTATGCTCTCTTACTCAATTTCGCATTTTACTTGTCTTACTTTCATTAACTCTCAAATGCAGAAAAAACGTAGCCTATCTGTAGCCGTGAACAACCAGCTACCATTACATGCCTTTAATTACTATCACTAATTTTTTTTGGCCAAATATTGCATCAAAGTCAATTTGGTCATGCTTTTATAAATTTAATTTAGACGGCTAAAGTGATTTCAAATTAAATTTTGATAATAAAGTGAATAGAGGCTCACTGTTCTCTAAGTTCCCTTAAATTATCATAGCTTAAGATGTATCCAAAACATCATCGGAATCCGAAATAATAACAAGCTTTGTAAATCTTGACAGTCTAAATATTGGACATCGTTTTCTTTAATTATATAGGGTTGGCGGGTTTGAAGTACTGGTTGATTTTAATGATTTATTAGGTAGCATATCTGTTTTCTGTTAATTTCTCAATTTTGGGGTTTAGGGCAATGCTTTAGAAATTTGCAAGGATTGGCCGGTTTGACCGGTTAAACTGGGAATCGATGGTTGGACAAATCTGGTTTGCCCCTAAAAACCACTTATGTGGTTGAACAAGTAAATTTGGTAAAAAGATGGTTGAATTTATCAAAATAGGTCGAAAAATGGCCAAAACATAGCGTGATTATTTGAATTTTGGATCATATAAGATACTTTTTAATTAAGTTGGTTATTTGATACATTTTTCATCTTTAAAATATAGGTAAAAACATGTATCATGTCGTCTAACTGGTCAAGATTCGTTAGACGGATCCTAACCAAACCAAATGGTATTTTTGAATTATCACTCGATGATATTTTTGTAATATTTTGTTGGCAGTGACATTTGTATAGAATAGGCGGTATCATAGTATCACTAGAGTCCCGAAATGTATTAGCTTCTTTTCAAGTGGTTCCCCTCAAAAGTATTAATAGTTCTCTTAAAAAGTATTTTTGTAGTTCTCCTTAAAAATATTAGTTTTTTTCCCTAAAAAATATTAGTATTTCTCCGGAAAGTATTATCTGCCACCCTCCAAAAAAAAAAGGTATATTGCAATTCCCCTGAAAAGTATTAATTTTTTCTCTGAAAAGTATTATTTTTTTCAAAAGGTAGATAGTGTTAGTAATTCCCTAAAATACATTCATTTTTCCTCTGAAAAATATGGGTAGTGACTTGAAAAATATTTAGTAGTCACCTGAATATGTAACCATCTTTTTAGATTTAACCATTATCAATCTACTCAAATGTTATTTTATTGGAATCCCAACATTAATCCCTTAATTCTCAAACAAGTCAAGGATTCCCAAGAATCAATATACACCAATCATCTGATAATTAGAAACATTATAATTTAGAGATAATTATTTTTAACCACCTGAACTTTACCCCTTTTTACACTTCACAACCTATACTTTTATTTTTAACCTTTTGCATCCTGTACTATGAAAATAATTACTCTTTGCAACTTTTGGACCATTTTGCCCCTAGGATTTTATTCTTTAATAACAATAGTTCTAGTTATCCCTTTAAACTCTAATTTGTAGCATATTGCTCCATAAGGATAAATATATTGCATTATACAATAATCAAAAAGTTTTCACTCCCGAATCAATTTGTTTTTCGGATTTTTCGAGAAATAAGAACCCGATATTTCTGTAACTTGTTTTGTTCGTGGCATTGTTACACCTACTTAGATCCAGTCTCTATTCAGAGGTTTTAAATGGATCATGTCAGGTTTCCAGCCTATAAACTCAACAAGACATACTTCTATCAAGATCTTATTTCAAGTACTTATCCGTATACAATTTGGGTCTTTAGACTGAAAATGAAAATAGTCCATTACGACCATATCGGGCCCAACATGCTTTCAAAATTAATAAATCCCTTAAAATTCATACCTCTTTTGACCAAGAAACGGCACGGGTTAAGTGGTTCGCAACGCCACCGGATCGGAAAATTACGCCCCGGATCGTTTGACAAACGGCTCTCACTGTTCAACCTCACCTCGGGGAAGATGATCGCAAGTTATCCGACTCCTTCGTAAAACCGCTCAGCCAAGGCCTTGGTTCGTTTCTACTACCAGGCGTAAAAGTAATTCTTCAAAGGGGATTGATCAATAGTACATCATGAACACATGTTGAACAAACAAATTTTTATTTTATTAAGAACTTAAAGAAAAATTTATTACATTAGTAATCTCCTTTTGGGAGGAGAATACTTGTTTAGCCTCTCATGTATGAGGCTTGCACACGAAAATACATAAAAACTTAAAACTAAAACACTCAAAAATATTACAAATTTTTCACTCAGATTTTATTGTAAGAAAACTAAGGAAAATGTTCGATGTCCTCGCCTTCCTTCAAATCCTGCATTTTATAGAGGTAAGTCCAGGACTTGAAAGTCGGACTTCAAATCTTGTTGAGATGTAAGACGTCACCGCTACGTCATACTCTGAATTATTACTCTTGGTATGTCTTTCCTTCTCTTCTTTCGCGTGACTCAACCCATGTGATGGTTGTCGGGGAATCTTCTAAAAAGTTGGTCTGCGTGGTCCCCGAGGAAAACGCGTCTTATGAGCCGGGCCCTTGTCCTTTCCATTTGTATGGTCTGTCGGTCGGGTTTGGGTCGAAACCTTTCCCAAACTCGGGTTCTTCTGTTCGGGCATGCTTGTGATCTGGTCGATCCAACGGCCAACATGCGCCATGTTCTGAGAATTTAGGTAAGTTTCTTTGCTCCTTAGGAATCTTGTTTTCCCAGAGAATTCTCCTTTTGGTTTCGAAGAGTTCTCTCCGCAAATCGTGGTTGATCCAGTCATCGAATTCAAAAGGAAAGATCCATTCGTCGATGCGGAAGAACTTGAATGGATATTTGACTTTGTCCATTTGATTAGACAAACCCAAAGACCCCATGCTCGTCTTGTAGAAGCTTCGTCTTGAGAAAATGCTCCTACTAACACTTTGGTCCTTCTTAGGTGAAGCTTCGCCTTAATGTATTTTAAAGCATTTCCATCCGGTCTTCTTAGCTTGATGAAATGAAAAGCTTCATTAAAGCCTTTCTTCGCTGGTTCGGGAGCCGACCGATAAAATACAGTTCCAAAATATCTCCTCGGCCAAGTGTGGATTATGGCCCAAGTCTCATGCTCGCTTCCCCAATCCATTTCGGTAATTTTGAAATTTCGGGAATCCTGGTGACACAAGATAGATTGAAGCTAAAGCTCCAAAAGTATACCATTCTGTACTTCATTTGGATGACTTAGGGTTTCATCCAAACTCTTGGATACTTGCCCGAGATATCAACCATTGTTTTTCCGGTTAATACCTTGTCTTGTAACTAATTTCTCCCATTGTCGCCATTTGATATACCGCATAGGAGAAATCTTAATCTCATCATTTGAACCTTAGATTTGCCTGTCTCGTGGCCTAAGATTCAACTCTCCCTCTTTACCCCTGCAGGGTCTTGGGTTGACTTGAAGACTCGGGTTGTGACAGGAGTTTCAACATTCATTACGATTTTGTACACCCTCGGGGATGCATCACCTGTAACACTTGTGATTATGGTACTTGAATCCATAACCTCCGGGTTAGAGCCCCGTACTCTCTCGGCCCCTTTTTGCACCGTAGGAGATGCGGCCTGGAAGAGAGGCCCTTGCAGCCGCTAAGAACAATTGTCTTGAGCGAACCGGGCATGCTCGTATTTGACTAGAAACGGATTTACGGTCACTGTTGAAGTCGTCCAAAGAACTTACGCATTGAGACATAACGCCCCAAAATCTCGTTCTAGACTCTCCAGGTTTTCCCCGAGATGTCTTACTCGTTTAAGGATGACCTCGCGAACGCGCGTCCTTCCATCTCGTGTCAAGAAATGCGCAAGAATATTTTCATGAGATTTTATAATGACAATATCATAATCATAATATTGACATTGACTTGCCATCTAAGTAATCGAGCCTTTTCTCGGTTTTGATTCAATTTTGTTTTTTAGAAAAGCCTTGACACTTGAATTATCAATTTTTAAAGTAAACTTTTTTTGATAAAAATAGAGGCCATTTTTTAAAAGCCTTCGATTCGCAAAGAATTCTTTCGTTAATATGCCACCGAGTTGCTTCACTAGGGGTGAATAAACCGCTGCAATATCTGCATGGCACTTCTTCATTTGGTGTGACCTTAGTAAGAAGCACGCCCCACCAATCATCACGGCATCGTGTAAAGAACCGTTCATCCTCGTCTTGGGGAATCGCAAGTTTTGGAAGCTTTTTACAAACTTCTTTAAGTTGCTTAATTCTTCTTGATGTTCATCTTCCCATTTAAAATCGCATCTTTTTTTAAGTAATGGGCTAAACACCTTCCTCGTAGTATGCTAGATTGTTAATGAACATTCAAAGAAAAATTAACAACTCAGAAAACTCGGAAAGCCGCTTCTTATCTTTTAGTGTATCACGGAAATCCTCGTATCTTTTCCACAATATGATTCGTAGAATAATTCCGATTCATCGATTTCAATTCGAGGAATTCAATCTGTCTTGTTGCGATTACCGCCTTCTTTCCGAAAGCACTAATCCTTTCTTTGTGACAAACATCGAAAATATTTCCAAATGTTTGAGATGCTCATTCATGTTCTTTGATGCGATTAGAATGTCGTCGATATACACGAACATGAAAGCGAAATAATCTTTGAAAAGATTATCCATCTTTCTTTGATATATCCGGGGTGCGTTAGCCAATCCCATAGGCATCACGTTCCAAATATAGTGTCCTGTGGTGTAGAGAAAGTCGTAAACTTCTTACTTTCTTCCTCCATCTTAATCTGGTAGAATCCGGACTTGCAATCGAACTTTGAGAATATCTTGGCACCTTTGATACGATTAACGGATGTTCTCTCGCTTGGGATATAGTATCCGTCGAACTCCAAAATGTTATTAATTCCTTGTAATTAATAACAAGTCTTCGCTTTCTCTTTTGATTTCTCCATGGTTTCGACTAAGAATCCTGGATCTTTGTATGGAGAAACTCCTGGTGAAATTAACTTAAGGTCGAGATGTTCCTTAAGTATCTTCGCATATCCTCACGATCCTCCTGGTTCATAAGGATTGGTTTGAATCTTACGAACTCGCACTACTCTTTTCGAGGTTTAACCTTTAAGGAAGCTTTAAGCTCGTTCTTATCCCATCAAGCCAAAGGATCTTCATTGTAATTCCTTTGGATCTTCTTCTTGATATCTTCGAGTGATATTTGTTCTTCTATGGTTACATCACTCTGTGGATTCTCCATTAGACTCATCCATAATTCTGCAATGGCTTTTGGAGTTACTCGTTCTTCTCCTTGTACTCGAATGAATACAAGTTATTATCCCATATCTTCGATCCTTTTGAATGGAACCAAATTGTCTCATAGGATAATAAAGCTTCACCAAATTTCCTTCGATCCGCCATTTTTGGATTGCGAAGTTTGGCTTCATCACCACGCTTGCTGCGAAAAGTAATAGGCATTTTTCTGTAAAATGCTTCCCACAGTCTCTGGACAATGATCTTATGATCACATAAGGTTGTGAAAATAAGTCTTCTTGTCTCGTTCTCCTGTGTGAACCGCTTGAATGTTTGTAGGAAATTGTTTCCCAGCAAAACATCTGCACCTGTGTCATGGAAATAGATTGGTGGCGTTTTCACTTTGTACCATGGGGTACTGCCTGCGCCTCCGATCATGATTTCTGCTTGTTTAATTCCCCTGTTAAGGATAAGAATCCTTTTAGAGAAATCTCTTCCTGCAATAGCTGGTAAATCTTCTCCAATTTCTTTAGGAAAAACATCCGGCTTTGCAGTACATATTTAAGACTGAATCAATATAGGCGCGAAATACTCGGCCTTGTATTCAAAGCATATAACATTCGATAGAAATGTATATGGAGAATGGACTAGTGGTCATCGATTCAGTATCTTTTATTAGCCATTGTGAACTCCATTCCATCTTGTAATCTTTCCCAAGGTTTATGCTCCTCAAGAAATTCAATTCCCAAGTATTAATTGTTCGGGACCTTTCTGCAACTCCTGTGATAGTAAGCTCAATTTCTCCTATCTTCAGCTTCCTTGATACCTTCCAACGATTGGTTGTTGGAGATAATATAATACATCACAAGGAAAAATGTTATCCTTTTGAGTGATGTCGAATATTACTTCAACCTCTCGCCATCTTCGGACATTTCAGCTCTCCGCCGTTTTTAAAAACATCGGGATGCGCGGTGAATCGTACTTGGTCTCCTTTCTTCCCAACGGCTACTCACCATTCGTCTTCTTTGCCGAAAGACATCCTTCTAGGCTCAACTCGAGACTCCGACTTTTGTTGAAGATGGTTGATCTTGAATTATCATATCAATCTCCTTAATAGTTGGAGATTCAATGATTTCTGGTAACACCACCCTGGCAAAGTCCTCAAAGATTCTTGGGACTTCAATAAATTCCTTTCTCAAGAATACTTCGGAATGATGGGTATTCGAGAGAGCATAGGAAATCTTGTATGTGATCGAGTAAGGCCTGTTTCCTTCTTTCATCAAATCGACTCTTTTGAAATCTTGATGAAGGGTTAGGACTCTACTGAAGTCTCGATCTCCCAAATTATATGCAATTCTTGGATAGACATTGAATGCTAATTTTCCTGCATACAAATTTCCTGTGACCGCTCCAAGGCATGAATCCTTGAGATGTGAGATTCGTTTGTCAAAAATAGCAAGATTGAGTGGCGAATCTATTCCTTCTTTGAATGTTGCCTTAATAATGACCCTTATGGCTCCAATGTGAATCCATGAGAGTGTATTAGCAACTTCTCTTTTAACTCTGCTTTTGATCTCCTGTATTTCTCTAATAGGGACCAACTGCATCTCGATCAGGTTACCGGTAAACTCCATTGGAATGGCTAATTCTCCGGTTGTTACCCTGTGGATAATTTGGTGTCTTACATTCGAAACCCAATCTTATCCAATGCTTTTTCCATAGCTCCGATTGTAAATCCATCATAGACTTGAAGCTTTGGATCTTCCTTCATGATTCTCATAAGAGTTTTATGAGAAATCGTCGTGTGAGAGAGGAATCCGACATATCCTCCCTAATCGCCTGGCCTTGAAGAATTTCTTCTTCACTGATTCGAAGCCGAGTCACTTCCATCATCGAGAATAGATCTCTTCTTCAGATGCTTTCATCCGGGGAATATCCTCAAATTGATACACTGTATTAAATCGATAATAGACGACTTCTTCGATTTGGTGTGGCCTCGAACTGTCGACTCGTTTTTTTTATGCCGGGCAATCCGATTTGAGATATGCCCTCTTGCTCGCATGTCCAGAATTGATCTTTGAAACTTTCATTAGCTCTAGTGTGAGCACGCTGAAAGTTCTTCTCCTCGGATTTTGTTTGTACTTGCTTGATTAGAACCGATGATGAGGCTCTACTCCTGCTGTAATCTTGGTCTTTGCCCCGATTTATAACCGGGCTTTTTGTTTTGACCAAAACCTTCTAGGTCTCCATGAAGACCTCTTTTGTTTATTCGCTTTCTCGGCGGTATGGATGGCTTTCTCTTCTTCTTCTTGTGCCGCTTGTTTGACCTCCCACAACTGTTGGGATATCATTATCCACGCAACATAGAGGAAGCGCTTGTTAATTCCTCTTAATCTCTTGTAATTTCTGTGCGGAGCTGCTTGATAGCACCATTCGGATAACTTGGCCTTTAGGAAAGACATTTTTTCGCCCACAGTTTCTACTTGACTCCACCCTTGTATTCACGATAAGCATTTCTCTCCGAGGGGACTTGGAATTTTGGCAAAGAATAGGTATGCGGCTTCTTTTCCTCAATCTTGGATTTCCACGTATTCGGTGAACAACTTGATATATTCGTCAATATGACAAATATCCGAGAACTTCAAGGCTATAGAGGGCTTGTTTATATTTCTTTCTTTTTCATCCTCTAATCCTTCAAAATAACTTTGTGCCGATGAATTGGATTTTGAATAGTTTTGCCATACCATCGACAATTCCTTTGAGTGATTCCGATGTGATCGAACTTTTCGTACTAGCATCGGTCATATCCAGGCAATCTTCACGATCCTTCAAGACTCATTTCAAGGAGTAAAATGAATGAATCCTTCGTAAGATCGAGGGTTCGCTGAAATTCTCATAGTTGAAGCCCATTCATCAATGAGAACCTCTTGCATTTTTAAAATGTGGGGATGTCCAGATTTAACATTAACCCATACGGATGTATTGGGTCAAGTGCGATCTTCCATAAGGCGTATGATAAACATTCGGCCTTCCGGCAGGTTGTGCAGTTCCCCAAGAGAGGTTTCGACCTCCTGTTCGAAAGTGGATCACTCCCGGTCGTAAAATCCCCGAGTATGTGGCATCCTTTCGCCCCGAGCTCCATGATGTGAACCCGCACTTTCTTCGACGTTAGGATTAGCGGTGGCGGTGGTGGAGGAATTGGTCTACCTTGTGGGTCATAGGTAACCAAAGTGATTCCTCACTGCGTTCATCTTTAAATCTACAATACCTAATCTGCGAAGGATTACGCCAGTCATGTAGATCTTTAAGATTCATCTTTTCAATATCCATCTTTTTTAATTTTTGATGGATTTTCCTTTTATTAGAGCAATGAGCTTTTCCTCATCGGTCATCTTTCGTATAACTTCGGTTGGTTTCCCCTTTTGGTGTAAATAGGTACCGCGTCCCAAAATCAATACGTTTCCTTCCTCCGGATGAACTCGGCTGTCCTCCAAGTTCTTGACTCGTGTTTGAATATCATGAAGGAGTTCAAGAGTTTCTTCGATATTTCACCATCGTCTCCATCTGGTTCTGGATCGATGAACTTGTCTTGGTAGATGAATATGGCGGTTGCCATAATTCTCGCACCGTCTTCGGATTTCTCTAAGATCTTCGGAGATCTTAGACTTATCTGGAAGTATCTCGTTCCACTGGTACTCCATCGGGAATCATTGTTTCGATGTCCGCAATATGAAACCTGGTCAAGGTGTTCTTGTGCATACATCGTCAATATTTGACGATATGTCTGTAAGGGTACATCTCGGACATCGGTCTGTAAAGGGGATTACTCCCAAAGGTCTTGCGATCCTCGAAAATGGTATCGAGCCTAGGTTTATTAAGAACTTTTAGTTAAATTTATTACATTTATGTAATTAACAATTGGTGAGGAGAAATTACTCCGAGATTATGGATCCGGACCGATGTCCGAGATGTACCCTTACAGGACATATCGTCAAATATTGACGATATATGCACAAGAACACCTTGACCAGGTTTCATATTGGGAATACCAACATGAAGAAAAGGAACAGGCGGGAGCCGAGCGGGAAACCTTAAGGCAATGCAAAATGCGAGCGAGAATACTATAGGCGATTCTGGATGCTTAACTGCATCCTATATGTTCACTTGATGAACCTTCAAGAAACGGTTCATGAAAATTCCCATCGAACAATAATTCCCGATGGTGTACCGAGTGGAACGAGATACTTCAGATAAATCTAAGATTTCCGAAGATCTTAGAGAAATCAGAAGCGGTGCGAGAATTATGGCAACCGCCATATTCATCTACCGATACAAGTTCATCGGATCGAACCGGATGGAGACGATGGTGAAATATCGAAGAAACTCTTGAACTCCTTCATGATATTGAAACGAGTTAAGAACCGGAGGGAGGCCAAGTTCATCGGAGGAAGGAAACGTATTGATTTTGGGGACGGTACCTATTTACACCAAAAGGGAAAACCAATCAAGTCATACGAAAAATGACGGATGAGGAGAAGCTCATTGCTCTAATCAAAGGAAAATCCATCAAAAATTAAAAAAAGATGGATATTGAAAAGATGAATCTTAAAGATCCACATGACTGCGTAATCCTTCGCAGGATTAGGTATTGTAGATTTAAAGATGAACGCAGCGGTGAGAATCGCTTTGGTTACCTATGACCCACAAGGTAGACCAATTCCACCACCACCGCCACCGAAATCCTAACGTCGAAGAAAGTACATGTTTGCATCATGGAACTCGGGACGAGAGGATGCCACACGCCGGGATTTCACGACGGAAGTGATCTACTTTCGGGGACAGGAGGTCGAAACCTCTTGCGGGAACTGCATAACCTACCGGAAGGCCGAATGTTTATCGACGCCTTATGGAAGATCGCACTCGACCCAATACATCTGTATGGGTTGATGTTAAATCTGGACATCCTGATTTTAAAAAAGAGAAGTTCTCATTGATGAATGGGCTTGACTATGAGAATTTCAGCAGAACCCTCGATCTTACAAAGGATTCATCCATTTTACTCCTTGAAATGAGTTTTGAAGGATCGGTGAAGATTGCCTGGGATATGATCGATGCGATGCGAAAAGTTCGGTCACATCGGGGAATCACTTAAAGGAATTGTCGATGGTATGGCAAAACTATTCAAAATCCAATTCATCGTCACGGGTTATTTCGAGGATTAGATGATGAAAAAAGAAAGAAATATAAACAAGCCCTCTATAGCGCGAGTTCTTGGATATTTGTCATATTGACGAATATATCAAGTTGTTCACCGAATACGGTGGAAATCCAAGATTGAGGAGAAAGAAGCGGCACAACTATTCTTTGCCAAGATTCCGAGTCCCTGGAGAGAAATGCTTATCGGGAATACAAGGGTGAGTCAAGTAGAAAGCGTGGGCGAAAAAAATGTCTTTCTAAAGGCAAGTTATCTGAATGGTGCTATCAAGCGCTCTCGCACATGAATTACAAGAGATTAAGAGGAATTAACAAAGCAGTTCCTCTATGTTGTGTGGATAATGATATCCCAACGATTTGGGAGGTCAACCAAGGCGACACAAGAACAAGGAGAGAAGCCATCCATACCGCCGAGGAAGCGGCAAAAAGAAGTAGGTCTTCATGGAGACCTAGAAAGGTTTTGGTCAAAACAAAAGCCCGGTTACAAAACGGGACAAAGACCAAGCACCAAGCGGGAGTAGAGCCTTATCATCGGGTTCTAATCAAGCAAGTACCAGCAGAATCCAGGAAGAAGAACTTTTGGGCGTGCTCACACCGAGCAAATGAAAGTTTCAAAGATCGTAATTGCTGGACATGCGAGCAAGAGGACATATCTCTCGATTGTCCAGAAAACCAGAAACGAGGAGTTAGAAAGTTCGAGGCTACACCGGAAATCGAAGAAGCTGTCTATTATCAAGATCTTATACAAGTGTATCAATTTAAGGATATTCCCTCAGATGAAAGCGTTTATGAAGAAGAAATCTATTCTCGACGATGGAAGTGACTCACTCGAGAATCGGAGTGAAGAAGAAATTCTTCAATGCATATTAGAGAGGATATGTCAGATTCCTCTCTCACACGACGATTTCTCATAAGACTCTTATGAGAATCATGAAGGAAGATCCAAAGCTTCAAGTCTATGATGGATTTACGATCGGAGCTATGGAAAAATCATTGGATAAAATTGGGTTTCGTAATAGAAAACACCAAATTATCCACAGTGGTAACAACCGGAGAATTTGCTATTCCGATGGAGTTTACCGTAACTGATCGAGATGCGTTGGTCCCTATTAGAGAAATACAAGAGATCAAAAGCAAAGTTAAAAAGAAGTTGCAAACACACTCTCATGGATTCATATCGAGCCATAAGAGTAATTATTAAAGCAACATTCAAAGAAGGAATTGATTCGCCTCTCAATCTTGCTATCTTTGACAAGCGAATCTCGCATCTCAAGGATTCATGCCTTGGAGCGATTCTGAAATTTGTATGCAGGAAAATTGGCATTTAATGTCTATCCTAGAATTGCATACAATTTGGGAGATCGAGACTTCAAAGAGAGTCCTAACCCTTTATCAAGATTTCAAAAGAGTCGATTTGATAAAAGAATGAAACAGGCCTTACTCGATCACATATAAGATTTCTTATGCTCTCTCGAATACCCATCATTCGAAGTATTCTTGAGAAAGGAATTTATTGAAGTCCCAAGAATCTTTGAGGAATTTGCCGGTGGTGTTACTAAATCATTGAATCTCCAACTATTAAGGAGATTGATATGATAATTCAAGATCAACCAGTCTTCAACAAAAGTCGGAGTCTCGAGTTGAGCTGAAGGATGTCTTTCAAAGAAGATGTAATGGTGAGTAGCGATCGTTGGGAAGAAAGGAGACCAAGTACGATTGGCAATGCATCCCGATGTTTTTAAAATAGTAGGAGAGCTGAAATGTCCGAAAAAGGATGGCGAGAGGTTGAAGTAATATTCGACATCACGCAAAAGGATAACATTTTTCCTTGTGATGTTCTATATTATCTCCAACAACCAATCGTTGGAAGGTATCAAGAAGCCTCAAGATAGGAGAAATTGAGCTTACTATCACGGAGTTGTAGGAAAGATCCGAGAACAATTAATACTCGGGAATTGAATTTCTTGAGGAGCATAAGTTCGGGAAAGATTACAAGATGGAATGGAGTTCAAAGTGGCTAATAAAAGATACGTAATCGATGACCACTATTCCATTCTCCATATACATTTCTATTGGAATGTTATATGTTGAATACAAGGCGAGTATTTCGCCGCCTATATATGATTCAGTGCCGGAATATGTCGCAGCCGGATGTTTTTCCTAAAGAAATTGGAGAAGATTTACCAGCTATTGCGGCAGAAGAGATTTCTCTAAAAGAATTCTTATCCTTAACATGGGGAATTAAACAAGCGAGAAATAACGATCGGAGGCGCGGCAAAGACCCCATGGTACAAAGTAAAGACGCCACCAATCTATTTCCATGATACAAAGATATTTTGCTAGGAAACAATTTCCTACAAATATTCAAGCGATTCACACAAGAGAACGAGACGAGAAGACTTATTTTCACAACCTTATGTGATCATAAGATTATTGTCCGTAGATCATGGAAGCATTTTATAGAAAATGCCTATTCATTTTCGCAGACAAGTATGGTGATGAAGCCAAACTTCGCAATCCAAAAATGGCGGATCGAAGGAAATTTGGTGAAGCTTTATTATCCTATGACAATTTGGTTCCATCGAGAAGGATCGAAGATATGGGATAATAACTTGTATTCATTCAGTACAAGGAGAAAAACGAGTCACTCGAAGCCATTGCGAGGAATTATGGATGAGTCTAATGGAGAATCCACAGAGTGATGTAACCATAGAGGAACAAATATCACTCGAGGATATCGAAGAAGATCCAAAGGAATTACAATGAAGATCCTTTGCTTGGTGGGATAAAAACGAGCTTAAAGCTTCCTTAAAGGTTAAACCTAGAAGAGTACGAGTTCGTAAGATTCAAACCAATCCTTATGAACCGGGAAGATCGTGAGGATATGCAAAAGATACTTAAGGAACATCTTGACATTAAGTTAATTTCACCAGGAGTTTCTCCATACGATCCCGGATTCTTAGTCGAAACCATGGAGAAATCAAAAGAGGAAAGTTAAGACTTGTTATTAATTACAAAGGAATTAATAACATTTTGAATTCGACGGATACTATATCCCAAGCGAGAACATCGGTTAATCGTATCAAAGGTGCAAGATATTCTCAAAGTTCGATTGCAAGTCCGGATTTTGATTAAGATGGATGAAGAAAGCAAGAAGTTCATGGCTTTTCTACACCACAAGGACACTATATTTGGAATGTGATGCCTATGGATTGGCCAATGCACCCCGGATATACCAAAGAAAGATGGATAATCTATTCAAAGATTATTTCGGTTTCATGTTCGTATACATCGATGATATTCTTATCGCCTCAAAGAACATGAAGGAGCATCTCAAGTATTTGGAAATATTCTCGATGTTTGTCACAAGGAAGGATTAGTGCTTTTAAAAGAAGGCGTGATTGCAACAAGGCAGATTGAATTCCTAGGAATTGAGATCGACGAATCTGGAATAATCCTACAAAGTCATATTGTAGAAAAGATGGGGATTTCCGGATACATTGAAAGACAAGAAGCGACTTGAGTTTTCTTGAGTTGTCAATTTTGATGGAATGTTCATAAACAATCTAGCACATTACAAGAAGGTGTTTAGCCCATTGCTTAAAAAAGGATTGATATTCAAATGGGAGAATGAACATCAAGAAGGAATCAAGCAACTTAAGGAAGTTTGCAAAAATCTTCCAAAACTTGCAATTCCACAGGATGAAGATGAACCGGTTTTTATACGGGATGCGTGATTATTGGTGGCGGTACTTACAAAAGCTACACCAAATGGAGAAGTGCCATGCAGATATGCGATGGTTTATTCACACCGAATGAATCGACTCGTGGCATATCAACGAGAAAGAATTCCTGCGATTAAAAGCTTTTAAAAAATGGCCTTTATTTTTATGGCTAAAAAGTTTATCTTAAAGATTGATAATTCAAATGTTAAAGCTTTTCGAAAAACAAAATTGAATCAAAACCAGAAAAAGCTAGAATACTTAGATGGTGCTGAATGCCAATATTATGATTATGATATTGTCATTATAAAATCTCATGAAAATATTCTTGCAGATTTTCTAACAAGAGATGGAGGAATTGAAGTGATTCCATCCTCACCGCATCAAGACATCTTGGAGACCCGGTGGAAATGCTACTCCGAGAATTTGATACCCTGGTCATCAATGCCGATTTGGCCGGGAAATTACAAAGGAATGATCGGGACAAAGTAACCGATCATATACGAGCATGTGTCCGGTCTCACTCTGAGAACGGCATTTCAAGGCCACTCCTCCGGCCGCTAATAAGCAAACGGAGCGTTTAGAGCGCAGGCTCCCAACCTTTAGCAGAGGATTCCAAAGTACCTCTAGCATAAGTCCTAAGTGGCGAGAAATGTTGGCCCAAGGAAAAGCGATACTCCTGAGTCAAATCCGAGTTATCACATCAACCCAAAGACGTCCGGGGTAAAGGGCGAAGAGATCAATCTTAGGCCTATGATGGGCACTTCAAGGTTGATACTAACGAGATTAAAGTTTTTCTTCTTGGCAAGAATACCAGGCAAATTGGGAGAAACTAATTACAGGCATGGGATATCTCGGAAAAAACAAAAATTGATGTTTTAGGAAAATATCCAAGGGTTTGGATGCTACCAAATTCACCCTCAAGAAGTGAAGAGGTGGTACGAGTTTGGGGCTTTGGCCTCTATACTACTTCACCAGGATTCCCCGGAAATCACAAAATTACCAAAGTGGATCCAGGAAGCTGTTTACGAGTGCTGGTCCAACAATGACAACCTAAGACGAGGGGATACATTGGAGTTGTATTTCATAAGTGCAAATGGCTGAGCCCGTCGGAAAAGGTGGACATGAAGCCTTCCATTACATTAAAGCCAAGACCGGATGAAAGAGCGCCCGGAAATATCAAGGAGGCAAGTTCGAATAAGTACATTGGCCATGACCTTCATCAAGATCAGATCACTACAAGAGAAGGGCATGGGGATTGTGGGTCTGTCTCACGAGAGATGGACAAAGTCAAGTTTCCGTTCAAGTTCTACTGCGAGGAATTCGGTGAACGGGTCATTCTGTTGAATACCATGACGGGAAAAACTACAAGGTTATGAGTAAGATGCATTCGAAAAGAAAAGAAATCTTCTATGGGAAAATAAGCGCCGGGAGTAAAGAAACTCACGGAAATATTGTAACATGGCTCATATAGGCCATTGGGAACTTGGTAAATCGTAGAATGTCAAAACCAGAAAAGAATCCGAATTTGGCAAATGATTCCGGCCAAAAGTCGATCGAAGAAGAGACGGTGACGGGAAAGAAAAAAGTCACGAAGTATCCAAAGTTTGAGGACCACCAAAAAAGTAAATTCCCCAACAAAGCTAGTGGAGACATGTGACTCTAGACATGTAACAACCCAATCAACAAAAAGACAGAAAGTGGGTCCATAAAAGATGCCGTCCAAAGTATTACAAGACAAAGGGACGGTCCAGGATTTGAAAGTTTGTATAAAGAACTTCGGATACCATAAGATGGGGCCAATCCATGTGAAGAAAGGAAAGGCCAACTAATTGTTGCAAGTGGAAGCAAGCAATAATTCAAGAGTTTGATGTAAGCAAATGGCGTCTTACATTCCAACAAGAACTGAAGTCCGAAATTGAAATCCGGACTTACATCTATTTAAACCAGAGTTTGAAGGAGGCTGAGGACATCGAACATTTCCCTTAGTCTTCGAATAATAAACTTTCTTTGTAAACATAAGTTGTGAGTTTAGAATTTCTAGAGTGTTTTCAGTTTTAGTTTTTAATGTACAAGAGTGTGATAGCCTTTAAGAGAGGCTAAACAGGTTTTCTCCTCCCAAAAGGAGATTACTGATGTAATAAATTTTTCTTTAAGTTCTTAATAAAATAAAGGCTTTTTGTTCAACATGTGTTCATAGTGTACTATTGATATATCCCTTTGAAGAATTACTTATACGCCCGGGAGTAGGGAAACGAACCAAGGCCGAGCCGATTTCTGAAGGAGTCGGATAACTTGCAGATCATCTTCCCTGAGGGTGAGGTTGATGATTGTACTGATATTTTGCATGTATTTTGGGCTTAATATTGGCTAGAATGTGTGGATATGCATGCGTTATATGAGTAAATTGGGTATTATTCTTGTTTTGTGGAATTGGATTACGCTTTGCTCGTTTTGTAGAAATTTATCTATATTTGTAGCATAATGGCAACAATTCGGGCATTGCAACCGCCAATACTTGAATGAGTGACGAAGTTTGGAGTCGAATCGAAAAGAAGTTGACGAATGGGGCGAGAAACGGAAGAAAAT
The DNA here is from genome assembly GCA_016081115.2 of Rehmannia glutinosa. Taxonomy (NCBI): domain Eukaryota; kingdom Viridiplantae; phylum Streptophyta; class Magnoliopsida; order Lamiales; family Orobanchaceae; genus Rehmannia; species Rehmannia glutinosa. The sequence continues at coordinate 2,467,912 of CM071934.1, read as the reverse complement.
AGACTATGTGCATATTGTTCCAGTGAGCACGGGCGGCGTGCTCTCAAAGACAGCACCGTGCTCAACCCAAATATGAGGACTCAAAGTTCGGCATAGGCACGGGCAGCCCGTGCCATATTGGCACGCCCGTGCTCCTCACGAAGAAAGATTACAAATTGTTCGGCACCGGCCAAAGACGGTCAAGGCGTGCCAAAAGGGCACGGCCGTGCCGTCTTCAAGGAAAAACAGAGTTTATCTAATTTCAACTAGGTTTCGACCCGAACGAAGTACAAATAGACCCGGGGCGGCCACAAACGAGGATACGCTGATTTTTACCCTAGAAACCAGAGAAAAGAGCAGTTTTCCAACGGATAATTGGAGAGATCGATCAAGACCGCAACCACACATTCGAGGATTGAAGATAGATCGAGAGATCGTCATCATCCCCGAATCACTCATTCCATCGTATCGTATTTCAATTAGTTAGATTTTGATTATGGATAATTTGTCTATGAATTGTTTATTTTCAATGTCTGGCTAAAACACTTGTGATTCCCGGGTTTGGGAGTAGATTAATAAATACTTTTATGTGATGATTAAGGATAATTGAAGTTAATGTTTTCTTTCTCTATTCAAGTACTTTGCTTTAATTCTTGTTTTGTCAAAAGGCCTTTGATCTAAACTTGTTTTATGTATTGATCCATAATTCTAACCGATGAGTTTCAATACTAGATCTTGAGTACTTGACACAAATAGATTGCATGATTGAGAAGTCTGTGAATATTTGTGAGATCTTTTAATCTTTTGAACTTTTGGGAGTTGGATATCTCATGTTGAGTAGAGATGCCAACATAGATATTCCAATCAACGCTTTTACATACATCTCGAGAGAGGGGGTAAATTACTTTGGTGATTGGTCTATAGAGAAGAATATGTTTAACCTTGGTTTGCTTAACCTGAGCATAAAAGTGGGATATTAATTGAAACCATAGCCCAGGAATCCATCCATTCATACTTGATCTTTCAATCGCTCTTTACTTTGTTATTTTAGGATTAATTTCTGTTTTAGTTGTAATAAAACCAAACCTTCAAATTTCGATAGTTTAGATAAAAATAGGACTATTATAATCCAATACTTGGTACATTAATTTATTAATCCCTGTGGATTCGACCTTGCAAACCCTATTCTATAAACTGATCCATACACTTGCGGTGAAGCTATAAAAATAGGCGAACAAGTTTTTGGCGCCGTTGCCGGGGATTAATCAAATTTTTAGTACTAATATTGCGATAAAATAGAACTATTCTTAATCTAGACGTTCTTTCTTTTCTTTTTAATTTGTTCGATTTTACTTCTATTGTGGTTAACTTGTTTTCTTTAGTTGGTTCAGGTAGTGCATAATCACTCGCTCAAAGCAAGGAGAATTAGCACCGTTCATACCGGAGGTTGAAGCTTTTGCTAGGCGAAATAGTGCAGCTACTAAACGGGCGAAAGACAACAGGACCAAACCATGGCGGGAGTTGAAGACAACAACAGAGGCAATAACGGGGTAACAACCAGGCAACGGGGTCAATGATGAGTTACCAATACAGAGGTTCCAGTGGCTCAGCAAACCCAACAACGGCGATATCGATTACTTTCGCTGATCAATCAATCGCAACTATGGTGGCATTGCCAATGTCCCGATTAATGCGAATAATTTTGAGCTAAAGTCGACTCGATCTCGATGGTACTGTGAGAACCGCAGTTTGAGGGCTTCCGTCTGAAGATCCAACTCTCATCTTGCGAATTTCATACAAATCGCAATACTATCAAGATGAATGGGGTGATCATGATGATGCTATACGTCTTCGCCTATTCCTTTCTCTTTAAGGGATAAGGCTAGAATCAGCTAGAGCACCCTAACAAGGGGAGTGTGAACAACTGGGATGAGCTAAGTCGAGGTTTTGTTTAAATATTTCCCACCAAGTAAGACAATCTGACTTAAAAGCGAGATCACTCGGTTGCATAGTTTGACTACGAGCCTTTTGTACGAGGCCTGGGGAGAGATTCCGGATTTGTTGAGGAGGTGCCCGCAACATGGATTTCACGAAGATTAGCACTTTGCTTTTTCTACAATGGGTTGATGGGACGACGAGATCATTTGTAGATGCGTGAGCGGCGCTCTACTCGCGAGATTTCGAAAGATGCATTCAACTTGTTAGAGGAGATGGCCATGAATAGCTATCGGTGGCCCTCCGAGAGGACTAATGTGAAGCGGGTTTGAAGTTTGGATTCGGACCCGATTAAAGAGTTAATGCCCGGATGGCCGTTTTGACCAATCAATTGAGTACATTGACAAAGGCAAATGAGGTAAACGCGGGTGCAAGTAGTGGGGAGTTTCTCTAGATCGATAGAGGAAGCAAATTATGTGAATAACCGGAATTTCAACAATTTAGGAACAATCAAAATCCCACTCATTATCATCAGAGCCAAGGAACCCACGAAAATTTCTCCTATGCGAACACAAAGAACGTGATGCAACCACCACTAGGGTTTAATGTGACTAATGGAGTTATTACTTTGCAGATCTTAAACCAACCATGGAAGACATGTTCACCTCGTTTATGAATGAGGCGAGGAACATGTTGTTAGTCAAGTGGCTACGATAATCTAGAGGGGGGTGAATAGATTATCTCGGTTTTCGATTTTGCCCTCTTTTTTGAATAATCAACCAAAGACGAGAATGTAAATGCGGAAATAAAACAACACTCGTCGATTTAAAGAGGTTCAACCCACCTAGGGCCTAATCCTCTACCACCCCAAGATATCTCGGGATGGATTTCAAAAAGAAAGAAAAGATTTTATTAATTTACCAAAAATTAATACAACACCTTGAGGATTACCACAACCCTCCTTCACCACTTTGAGGATTACCACAATCCTCTTACACCACCTTGAGGATTACCACAACCCTCTTACAACACCTTGAGGATTACCACAACCCTCTTACAACACCTTTGAAGATTACCACAACCTTCAAACACCTATCACCTAGATCACCCAAGTGTATTCTTACCACAAGAATACTCACAAGGATGTCTTGTGTTGAATGATGACCAAAATCAAGATTACAACTCAATAATGATTGATACAATATGAGTGCAAGTGTAATCAAGAATTGAAAGCCTAGACCTCAAATTTGTGCAAGTGAAAGTGCTAAGGCTAATACAACAAGATATATGAAAGTGTTTGCTTTGTTTGCTCTTTGCTTGTATAGAGTGTTGTATCTTGTTGCTTGAATGAAGCCTCTATTTATAGGAGAGGTCTTGGCTTTGATTTCGGACATTGGCTCTCCTTGGGGAGTGATTTTTGCAAAAGAAACCATTTAAAATCATCAATATACTGTTAGAAATCAATCCCACAAAATAGGGAAAAGTCTCAAAACGCAACGGATAGTTTGTCATCAAACATGGGGTTCGGCCGGTCGCGTGAGAGATAAGATTGAAATTGAATTCTGCGAATTTTACACAGGGGGACCGGTCGAAGGGTGTGCGACGGTCGCCTCACCGCTATGACCCGGTTGCCGACGTTTTTACGAAACAGAGAGAAGTCCTGGAACAAAAATCCAACTTGCAGTGCAGGTCGCCCTCCGGTCGGCCGACGGTCCACACCGGTCGCCCACCTGGTCGACCGGCCGCCTGCCCTTTTTTTTACGTCCCATTTTTTGTTTCAAAACTCAACTCAGGTACGGGTTGCCTATGTAAGGGCGGCCGGTCGAGCCTGAAACAAAAGTGTTGTCAATTTTAAATCGAAAATAAACCCCAAGAAATACTCGAAAAATAGTAAAAACATTTTAGATCGATCGGAGGTATTGGGACAACATTTAGAGACATTGTTTTGGTATAAAAACTCATTTTAATAAAATCATCAAAATCATGATAAAAACATTTATCTAACAAACTCCCCTTTTTGATGATTACAAACCAAAACAATTTACAAGAGGACGATTTTGAAAACAAAACAATTTTCCGGTTTTATAGTAAACTATCCGTTTAATAACATTTTACAAAAAGCTCCCCCTATCAATAAGCATATCAATAAGAAGTATTGTATAATTTAGAAGCACAAGCTTTTACAATATAAACAACAACTTCATGAGCTAGAAGCTCCCCTGTCACAAATCTTAAAACAAGTCCATAAAACAACCATTGGACTAAGTTTTCTTCACAACTTATGGCCTAAACAAGCCATAGCTTATAGCTTCTATATCGAGCTTTTATTAGCTTCTTTGAGCTAACGAGCAATTTTTCTGTTTCTCCCTTTGGAATCATCAAAACGAATGTGAGGACAATAAAAACATCATACAAATATATCAAAGTGCGCCAAAGAGACGATTTATCAACCATAGAGCAATTTTAGGCTTAAAAACCAAGGAAAATGGGAGAATTGTATCATGAAGAGTTCATACGCTCGTTTTATTTCCCAAAACATGATCTCAAAGAGTATAGAAGACTTTTGGAAGCGAGAGAATCATGTAGAAGTAGAAATTTTCATTGAAACATTTCATCGAACACATTGTGGGCGTGAAAAATAAAAAGAGTTGTATATAGCCCTTGTAAATGATCCAAGCCAAAAATTTTCATCACCAAATCATACCAATTATCATACAAAACAAAGCATAACAACTAAGCTCATCATGATCATAAAATAATTTCATCAAGTAATATACAAGAAAGGCCATAAACTCGAGGTTCAACCCAATTGAGCAAAGTAAGGAAAATTCTTACCATTTGATCGGAAAAGATGAGCAATGATGATGATAAACATCTTTATAAGGTCAAGATATAAATGGGATGCATGAAAATCAATTTTGAGTGACAATAGTGTGCATTTGGCAAAGGGGACGAAAAATGGCCAAAAAGAGTGAAAATGACTAATCTTTGAAGACAGAACAATTTTAAACCAAAAAAAAATGGCTTAGGCGCCGATCGTGGTTGGCGACCGGTCGGCGTTGAGGGCGGCGGTTGCCCTCAACCTCTTCAGCCCATTGTTTTGCAATTTTTCCAAAATCCGAATTTTCAACCAAAAATCCGATTTTATTTTAAGTTTTAAAAACGTGCAAAATACAAACGTAAAATTCATTCAATATGCATTATGCTAACCTAGAGCTCGTATCAACGTAAAAAGTCTCGGAAGTTAGCGGTTTTGTGAAAATATCCGCTAATTGATCTTGAGATGGTACAAAAGATATCTCAATTTTTCGTTTTGAGACACAATCCCTTAGAAAATGATGTCGAATCTCAATATGTTTGAAATACGGTTATGATGAACCGGGTTTTGAGCAAATTTTATAGCGGATACATTATCACAAAAGATAGGTACGTTTTCAAAGAGCATTTGTAATCCGCTAAGGTTTGTTTCATCCAAAGAAGTTGAGTACAACAAAATGCGGCGGAAATATATTCGGCCGCCGTTGAAGAGAAAAACACGAGTTTGCTTCTTTGAAAACCAAGAAACTAGGCAATCGCCTAAAAATTGACATGATCCAAGGAAGTACTTTTCCGATCATCAATATTTCCGCATAGTCAGAATCACTATAACCTTTAAGAGAAAAATTTTCATTCTTTGGATAAAATAAGCCATATTGAATGGTGCCTTTCAAATATCGAAAAATCCTTTTAACGGCACTCATGAGATGAGATTCTTTGGGATTGCTTTGAAAACGAGCACATGGCATACGGCATGAAGAATGTCCGGTCTACTAGCGGTTAAATAAAGTAAACTACCAATCATACCTCGATACTTGGATTCATCAACCGACTTGCCTTTTTCATCTTTGTCAATTTTGGCGTTGGTTGCCATAGGAGTCGAGGCGGTTCTTTCCTTTCTTCAATGCCGAACTTCTTCAAAAGTTCTTTTGTATACTTTGATTGCGAAATATAAATACCTTCTTGGCATTGCTTAATTTGAAGTCAAGGAAGAAATTTAGCTCCCCCATCATACTCATCTCGAATTCACCTTGCATTAACTTGGAGAATTTCTTGCACAAAGATTCATTAGTAGCACCAAAGATAATATCATCAACATAAATTTGCACAAGTAAACAATCTTGCCCTTTTTCAAAAACAAAGAGTGTAGTATCAACTTTACCTCTTGTAAAACCATTTTGCAAAAGAAAAGAGCTAAGTCTATCATACCATGCACGGGGTGCTTGTTTTAAACCATACAAAGCCTTTTTAAGTTTATAAACATCATTAGGCTAGAAAAATTTTCAAACCCCGGAGGTTGTTTTACATAGACTTCTTCTTGAATAATACCATTTAAGAAAGCGGATTTAACATCCATTTGGTAAAGTTTGAAATTTTGAAATAAGAATAGGCAAGTAAAATACGAATAGCTTCTAAACGTGCTACGGGTGCAAAAGTTTCATCATAGTCAATACCTTCTTCTTGACAATACCGCCAGCTACTAACCTTGCCTTATTTCGAACAATGTTGCCTTGATCATCAAGTTTGTAAAGGAATACCCATTTTGTACCAATAATTGTTTGAGATGGAGGACAAGGTACTAATTCCCATACATCATTTCTTTCAAATTGATTCAACTCCTCTTGCATTTCCAAAAACCAATCTTCATCCTCAATAGCTTCCTTAGCATTTTTAGGCTCTTTTTGAGATATAAGAGCTTTCTCGGCAAAATTCCTTCGAGTCATTACTTTATCAAGGGGATCACCAATAATAAGATCTTTTGGGTGATCTCCTTAAATTTCAATGCTATGGGAAGATTCAAGTATCACCCCTATCTTCTTGAGGACATTTGAACTTGAAGGTTGATCATTATGAGCATCACTTTGAACAATAGGTTCAACAATATCCTCTTCATCACTATCGTCATTGGGTATTCTTTCAACACCCGAGGCTTCATTAAATTTGACATGAATAGATTCTTCAACAACCATGCTAGTCTTGTTGTAAACCCGATATGCTTTGCTCTTGGTTGAATACCCCATAAATATACCTTCATCGGCATAGGATCAAGTTTGTCCAATTGATCCTTAGTATTCAAAATAAAGCACTTACATCCAAATATTTTGAAATAACTAATATTTGGAGTTCTTCCTTTCCAAAGCTCATATGGAGTTTTATTCATTTTAGGACGAATATAAACTCGGTTAATGACATAAAGCGGTACTTACGGCTTCGGCCCAAAAATACTTTGGAAGTGAAAATTCATTGAGCAAGGATCGACTCATTTCTTGTAATGTTCGATTTTTCCGTTCGGCTACTCCATTTTGTTGAGGTGTCCTTGGAGCCGAGAGATTATGAGCATATCCTTTGGTTTCACAAAATACTCTAAATTCACCGTCAAATTCTCCACCTCGATCGCTTGAATAGACTTGATAGTATCTTCTTTTTCATTCTCAATAAGTCTACACAACTTAACAAACTCATTAACGGCATCGTTTTTATTGGTAAGAAAAAGAGCCCAAGTATATCTCGAATAATCATCGACTATAACAAAAGTGTAATGTTTTCCACTTAGACTAGCGTACCAATATCCCCATACAAATCAAGGTGAAGCAATTGTAGGGGTTTGGTAGTGGAAATTTCATTTTGGGCTTAAAACTACTCTTAACTAATTTGTTCTTTTGACAAGTGTCACATAAGCCAAGATTTTCAAAATTCAATTTGGGTAGTCCTTTTACATGTTGGTTCTTGTAAATATTTTTCAAATTCTTGTATCCAACATGTCCGAAGTCGCCTATGCCATAAACTCGTTAAATCATTATTGGCGACAAGACAAGAAACATTTTGACTAACCAAATCACTAGTACAAATTTTGTAAAGATTGCCTTTTCTATTTGCTTCACAAATAATATTACCATTTTTAAGAATAAGGCATTTTTCTTTATTAAAAGAAACATCATAATTTGAATCACAAAGTTGGCTAACACTTATCAAATTAAACTTAAGCCCTTCTACTAAAAGAACATTACAAAGAGAGAAAGAAGAGTTACCAATTTCTCCATTTCCAAGAATTTTCCTTTGCCATTGCCGAACATGACCATACCTCTTCTTGGAGCTTGATGTTGGTAAAAAGCTCTCTCCTCCCGGTCATATGGCGTGAACATCCGCTGTCCACGAGCCATTTGAATCCTCCATGGTTGTTATAGCCCCTATTACCTACAAAATCATTTCTTTTAGGTACCCTATAATTTTGGGGTCCATGGGGTTAGTCTTGAGACCTTTGGGTCTCCAAACATGTCTTGAGCTATTTCTCAATTTGCAATTATTAGCATAATGTCCAACTTTTGCCACAATAAAAACAAGTAGGAGTATTATAATTATTGCACGTACAAAAGTCGGACCTTGGTTATTTTTCTTAAAAACACTTTGAAATGGCTTATAACCAAGTCCCGATTTGGAATGCTCACCTCTTTGTGCATCTAAAATTTTTGTGACTTTATCCGTACTTATGTTGAAGCGATGCACGTCATTTTCAAACATTCAATATCTTTTGTGGCGATTCTTTTCGGTTTCAAGAGAATGAATTCTAGTAAGAGTAAGAGCATGAGCTTTGTCTAAAGATTCATAAGAGGTAAATAATTTTTCCTTTTCAACCTTAATCTCCTTATGCTCCTTTTTCAAATTTTTGTATTTAACGATTAAATTTTGAAACTCAATTTGCAATTCATCAAAATCACATTGCAAGTCATCAACTATGGAGGAAGTATAAGAATTTGAGTGTACCTCATTGTTTTCATCGTCTATAGCCATGAGACCGTGTTCGGTTTCTCCTTCCTCATCGGTTGTTTCGAGTAGTTCATCCCATGTTTTGACTTAGCATTTAGAGCCTTCTTTTTTGTAAAAGGCTTCCTTTTCTTTTGCTCCTCTTCATCGAGCTTTGGGCAATCGGCAATGAAGTGCCCGGTTTTCGCATTTAAAGCAAGCATTATCTCTTGGTTTTCTTGCTTTATTTTTATTCACAAATTTTGCAAATTTTCGAACAAGTGCGGCCGTCTCCTCATCATCATCATCATTATCATAGTATGCATTATTAGAAGAGGAAGCAAGACCTTTAGGAATATTTTGCATACCCGATTGATTGATGGTTGGTTTGGTATTTTTCCTCTCCTTGAGATAGACTTCATAGATGAGGAGGTTCCCGATGAGCTCGTCAAACTTGAGTGTCTCAAGATTTTGTGCTTCCGTGATTGCCGTCACCTTTTCGGACCATGAACCGGGAAGAGCATTCAATACCTTAGTCACTTTGTCTTCTTGGAGATGACTTTACCGAGGGCCACAAGAGGATTGACAATGTTGTCAAGCCTTTCCACCATCTTGGAGATCTTTCACCATCATACATGTTAAAGTTTTCAAAGTCTTTAACAAGCATGGTCTTTCTAGCTTGCTTGACCTTCTTTGTCCCTTCATATATAGTCTCCAATTTTTCCCAAACCTCATGTGCCGACCTTATGCCTCGTATGCGATTGTACTCGGTGGCGGTAAGTGAGCAATGCAAAATATTTAAGGCCTTACCGTTTAGAGAGAAAGCCTTCTTATCATTTTCATCGAACTCCTTGAAAGGTTTAGGAGTCGAGGTGCCATCCTCCATTTTTTTCGTTGGTTGATCAACTCCTTCAATAACCACATTCCATATGTCAAATCCGCACCTTGTAGAAAGCACTCCATACGGTCTTTCCAAAATGCGTAGTTATTGGCGTCGAACAATGGTGGCTTGTTGGTGGAAGCCGGTGGTGAGATAAGCGTCATTCGTAGCCATGGATCTTTCCTCTTTACTCGGAACGAGCTAGCCAAAGAGTTTGGCTTTGATACCACTTGTTAGTCAGTGGCTACGATAATCTAGAGGGGGTGAATAAATTATCTCGGTTTTCAGATTTTGCCCTCTTTTTGAATAATCAACCAAAGACGAGAATGTAAATGCGGAAATAAAACAACACTCGTCGATTTAAAGAGGTTCAACCCACCTAGGGCCTAATCCTCTACCACCCCAAAGATCTCAGGGATGGATTTCAAAAAAGAAAGAAAAGATTTTATTAATTTGCAAAAATTAATACAACACATGAGGATTACCACAACCTCCTTCACCACTTTGAGGATTACCACAATCCTCTTACACCACCTTGAGGATTACCACAACCCTCTTACAACACCTTGAGGATTACCACAACCTCTTACAACACCTTTGAAGATTACCACAACCTTCAAACACCTATCACCTAGATCGTTGAGTGTATTCTTACCACAAGAATACTCACAAGGATGTCTTGTGTTGAATGATGACCAAAATCAAGATTACAACTCAATAATGATTGATACAATATGAGTGCAAGTGTAATCAAGAATTGAAAGCCTAGACCTCAAATTTGTGCAAGTGAAAGTGCTTAAGGCTAATACAACAAGATATATGAAAGTGTTTGCTTTGTTTGCTCTTTGCTTGTATAGAGTGTTGTATCTTGTTGCTTGAATGAAGCCTCTATTTATAGGAGAGGTCTTGGCTTTGATTTCGGACATTGGCTCTCCTTGGGGAGTGATTTCTTGCAAAAGAAACCATTTAAAATCATCAATATAGCTGTTAGAAATCAATCCCACAAAATAGGGAAAAGTCATGCAAAACGCATAGCGGATAGTTCTTTGTCAAACATGGGGTTCGACCGGTCAGCGTGAGAGATAAGATTGAAATTGAATTTGCGAATTTTTACTGGGGGCCGAGTCGAAGGGGGGAGTGCGACCGGTCGCCTCAGTTTGTGACGGTTGCCATAGCGTTTTTACGAAACAGAGAAGTGCGGAACAAAAATCAACTTGCAGTGCAATTCAGCCCTCCGGTCGGCCAGGTCGACCACTGCCGTCGCCCACCTGGTCGACCGGTCGCCCGCCCTTTTTTCTTTACGTCCATTTTTGTTTCAAAACTCAACTCAGTACGGGTTGCCCTATGGGAGCGACCGGTCGAAACTGAAACAAAAGTGTTGTCCAATTTTAAATCGAAAATAAACCCCAAGAAATACTCAAGAAAAATAGTAAAAACATTTTAGATCGATCGGAGGTATTGGGACAACATTTAGAGACATTGTTTTGGTATAAAAACTCATTTTAATAAAATCATCAAAATCATGATAAAAACATTTATCTAACACATGTTCAACAAGGATGAGCAAAGATGGATAAAATTGAAAACCATGTCACCCGATTGGGGTCCCGGATGAAGAATCTTGAGACCAAATTGGTCAAATAGCTACGATTATTGGTGGGCGACATCAAAAATGCCAATTCCAGAAGCAACACCGGAGGTAAATCAAAGGAGCAGTGTAAAGCCGTTCGTCCCGAGGTGGAAGCGGAATACGAGGGCCGAAAATACCGAGAAAATTCGAAGAATCGCAGGGCGGCACGGCCGTGCGCCACCGCGCGGCTAGCCGTGCTCCACAAAACGACATTCGATGCTCCGGTTGATGCGAAAAACCGAGGCAAATGGCGAGGATAAGGCGAGGAAGGAGGAGGAACATCGTCTTTGAACAAAAAAGAAATTTGAAAAGCTTAAATCCTCCTCTAACCCACGATATTTCTAAACTTAATGTTCCTTCCTTTTCCCGGCGTTTTCAAAGAAAAAGTTAGACGCACAATTTGCTAAGTTTTTAGATATTTTTAAGCGCATATTAACATTTCCTTTGCGGACGCATTGGAGCGGATATGATTACGCTAAGTTCTTGAAGGATGTTATGTCAAAGAAAAGGAAGATGACTAGTTTCGAGAACAGTCAATCGGTGAGGAAGGAGTGCGGTGCAATAATCGAAAAGAAACTACCACGAAATTGAAGATCGGGAGTTTCACTATCCTGTGCTATTGGTGATGTCTTGCTTTAAGAAAGCACTTTGTGACTTAGGAGCTAGTATTAACTTAATGCCTTGTCATTTTCGTGCAACTTGGATTGGGAGAGGTAAAACCATCTACGGTCACTCATCGCGGACCGATCACTCACGTATCAAAGGGAATCATCGAGGATGTACTTGTCAAAGTTGATAAATTCATATTCCTGTGGATTTTTAAGTCTTTGGACATGGAGGAAGATAAAGGCGTTCCCTTTGATACTTGGGCGTCCATTCTGGCGGCGGAAGGCACTTAATAGATGTGCAAAGGGAAGCTCATTATGGGTTAATGATGAGCAT